>JAQZBX010067872.1:0-15873 GCA_029593785.1 Cabassous unicinctus
AAATAGACAACAGATATTCTCATTCTGTTTGGGTTTCTTAATACCTGTTGGTAACAAACTTATTCAACCTGAATCTAACTTTCCTAATTTTTACAATACCACACCTAGTTTATATGAACCCCAAATAATTTATGAGGCTCACTTAATTTTGTGATGATCAGATTAAGTTATACAGATTAATGTGCTTCACCATAGATAAGGCAGGTATTAAACGCCCTTAAGAAACTAGTCTGGGTTGGAATTCGAGCTCTATTAAATAGACCATCAGTGCAACCATGGAAAACTTACTTTAAAAAAAAAAAACACTTGCTAAATCTCTGTTTCCTCATTTTTCAATTGAGGATACTAACCTATCTACTTCATGGCCTTGGGGATTAGCCTGTTCTGAAATGTGGTTTGAACAGTGCTTTATGTTCAGGGCCCTTAAGGTTGTTTTAAAGGCTATTGATATTATCACCATCATCATTATCAAGGAGTTATTTACCATCCTAATTTGTTTATTGGCTTCTACATCCAATTTACTGTATACATTGACTTGGACCAAGAATGTGAATAGGATTTAATGAAAGGCCTTTTCTCCTCTTCTCAAGATAGTCAGAATTTTGTGGAAAACTGGAAGATCACATTTTATATTCATATATTTGGACTCAAACTTGATATAAAATGAGAATTAGGTGAGATTACATTTAATAATTTTGTTAAAATTACTCTGTAGGGGCGGGTAGCCCTTCAGAGGATGTGGAGAGACAGGAACGCTTATTCACTGTTAGTGGGAGTGTAGAATGGTACAGCCACTGTGGAGGACTGTTTGGCAGTTCCTAAAGAAGTTGAATATAGACTTGCCATGGGACCCAGCAATACCATTGCTAGATATATACCCAGAAGAAATGAGAGCATTGACACAAATAGACATCTGTGCACTGGTGTCCATAGCGGCATTATTCAGCATAGTCAGAAACTGGAAACAAACCATGTGCCCATCAACTGAGGAATGGATAAACAAATTGTGGGTTACGCACACAATGGAAAATTATGCAGCCGTAAGAAGAAATGAAGTTGTGAAACATGACAACATTGGATGAACCTGGAGGACATTATGTCGAGTGACACAAAAGGGCAACTACTGTATGATTGCCCTATTATGAGCTAAATATATTATGTGAAATGTGAATATAGGTAAAATTGCATATATAAGACCATTTTTCTTTAAAGCTCAACAAATGTAGGTTAAAACTACAAAATGTTAATATCAGATGAAAAAACAACAGCATCATACTAAGTGAAGGAGACCGGACACAGAGTACTACATATTGTATGACTTTATTTACATAAAATGTAAATATAAATCAATTTATAAAGATGAAATGAGATAAATGGTTATGTAGGGCTGAGGATGGAATGCTAGGGGGTGTGGAGTCTTTCTTTTTGGAGTAGTGAAATTTTTCTAAAATTTTTGAGATGATGCATGTACAACATTGTGATCATACTGAAAGCCATTGATTATACACTTTGGAGGGATCATATGATATGTGAATATCTCTCAGTAAAACTGCTCAGTAAACAAATAAATAATTGTTCAAGAATAGCCAGAAATAGCATCTATATACAGCAGGGGAAACAGAGAGAGATTGAGAGGTGAGGAATTTTCTTGTCTGTTTGTTTACCTGTTTTTTGTTTATTATTATTATTGAAATAATGAAAATGCTCTAACAATGATTGAAATGGTGAATGCACAACCATGTGATTATATCAAATACCACCGATTGTATACTTTGGATGAATTGTATGTTTTATTAATATGTATCAATAAAATTGATTTGTTTAAAAAATTACTGTGTAAAAGATATTTAAAAACAGATTTAAATATACTTCTGGGTTAGATTAAAACAATCCCAGCAGCGAAAGAAAATCTTTCAAGTTTCAGCATTGCCTTTATTAGTATAAATTACCATAAAAAGCCACATAATCAAAAGGAGTATGTGGAACAAATTGAAAATGAGTAAGTACTGTAGCTTTGCTCTCGATTTTATAGCTAATGTGATTACTAAAAGCAAAGGAAAATATTTGATACAGGCCTTTGACATTAATCTGGATTCTAAACCAAGGTTTACATGTTTTCTCATGAAATTAACCTCTGCTTTTATTCAATCTTATGGCTCCAATAAGCTTTGGAAAAAACAGTCACAATAACTGAACAGGAGTGCTAAATTGTGCAGTATCTTTCCTGAGAGATTTTTAAAAATCTTTAATAAATGATAAAAACTTGTACTTACGTCATCCTTACTAGAAAACTACCAAGCCATAAACTTATTTTAATAGATAACATGATAATTATAATTATGCTCTAATCCATGTTTGAAGTTAATTTTTTAGTAAAAGTATGCTAGCTTTTGGATATTATTATACTAAGTTTATTTCATAGAAATGTGTCTGACTCCAGCTTACTTTTACCTCTAATTAGGATGTAATCACCTGAGAGTCGCTTTTCCTTTATATGAGTATCCCTGCTGTTTGAAGTCCTAGCCCTTTTGAAAACCTTGATCCATTTTTTCCTGTTTAAGTCAAGAAGTTTGTGTGAGTTGTAACAGCCTAATTAATGGGTCTTCAGTGATAATGATACAGGTGGTCAAGTGATAGGAAATTCATAATAGAACACGCCTGCAGGGAGATGATGCTGTGTTGGCTTAGGCCAGCCATACGTATTGTCTTAAGGGCCTTTATCCCAAGCATTGCATTTATGGATTAAATAAATAGAAGCCCAGAGAAGGGAAGACACACAGGTAGTTTTTTCCATCTGTATCATCTTATCATAGCCCAAGAACTATGATTAGAATAAATTTTGGAGAAGTGTATAGATGTGAATCCACTAGCAATTTTTAACTCCTAATAGGATAAACATTGTTGAAGCAAAGGCAATTAATGTGACATGTTTATTCAAGCTGCTAGGAATCTAAGCAAAATAGACTTCTTGAGTAGCATGCATTATGGTGCGTATAGCCAACAACTAAATATCTTCATGCATACAGAGATTATTAATGGACATAAACTAAAACTGGATTGCTAAGTCAAGTAATTTCATTTGAAAGTTGTAGGTTTCCAACATTGCTAAAAATTTTAAAAATACTCTGCAAAACAAAAGAGCCGTTCATTCATTATTTATATTCTAAGTTGTTAAAAAAAAAAAGTAATTATAGAATAATGAGAAATACCTGAAGTTAGTTACAGAAAAACAAAATACAAGCTGGAGGGAAATGCTGATTTAGTTGGTCAAGGAAATGATGCCACGTACAGTACCAGAGGTTTAAGAGGATTCAGGATCCAGACTTTAAGAAGACTCGAGACCCAAATCATGACCTCTCCACTTACTAGCACCATATACTTGGACAGATTTCTTAAACCGTCTTTGCCTAAGAAAGTGAGAATGCTAACAATACTTATCTTCCTTGGTTTTGTGAGGATGAAAGGAATTCACACACACACACATATATGAGCATTTTGTTGCAGCCCTGAAAATGCTCTTCTTGGATCTCCTGCCTTGGGGAGCGCCACAGGCCCAAGCTGCTGCACTCTGAATGCATTCACATTGAGGCCATACTTCTCAGAGAAGTATTGATCCTGATTCTGATACTTCTGATTCTGATTCTGATACTTCTGATGGCTGATTCTGGCCAATGGCTGTGAGTGGTGGGGACAGTAAGGGTGTCCCATTTCTGTAAGGCTTGAGGAAGACCCTTGGCTTTGCCAAATTTTTCTTAGAACTGGACTGCATTCTAAGTCTTCTATTCTTTCTTCTTTCTTTCCTTCCTTCTTTCCTTTCTCCCTCCCTCCTTTCCTTCCTTACCAGCACTATAGTCTGACAGTTCTCGCAGCCTTCTCCAACTCTATCCTCATTTTCCCTCACAGGTGTTTCCCCCACTAAATCTCTTACACATCAAATCCCATATTGACGCTTCCTTCTCTGAGGGAATGGACTAACAAAGTTCTTAAAACAATGCATGGTCCATGGTGGATACTACATACTGTTAGTTATTATTATGATAATCATGTGCGAAGAAACTAAGAACAACCAAGTGAGAACAAACAGAGCCTTTTTATTCAGAGATTTCTGTAACAAAGGAGTCAGCCACCATCATTCATGTTTGGCAGAGGCTCAAAGGCAGACAAGAGATTGGAAAAGCATTATAATAAAAAGATGGAAAACTTCTGGTATGTTTCATTGGAGATTGTTGACATGGGGAAGCTGGATGCATGCTAACTAGAAGTGGAGCAACTTATATTATTAATTTGGAGAACATATTTGGCTCTCTCTGACTGGTCCTGAATTGGAAGTAAAGGCAAAAAATAGAGAAATGGTCAGTCATGGCCAAATCTTCACTGTAGTAGGTAGATTGCTTCAGAGGTTAAGGTTTGTCTACCTGGACTGGTTGTTGAAGAGGATGTGGTTTGGCTTCCCAGGAGATGGCTGCAGTGGTTGTTGGTAAGATGTCCATGTCACATATGGTTTAACCATTGTCCATTTGTGTATTCAGTCTCTCAGTTACCCTTCTTGGTTTCTCTCTTAATTGCAAGAGCTTGACAAATTCAGGGAAGGATAGAGATCTAGATCTTTACCACTTGGGGATTGTTCATGTGTGTCCATAGTCAACTACATAGTAACATTTTCTTGACCTTTTTGTTGTAGTAGCATCAAGGCAAGCAAATGATAAGAAAGCATCTGATCAAAAGCATTTAAGGTGCTGGACTGAAGGCAGCAGACTAGCCTCATGACCACTTGACAAAAATAAGGACAAATAATATACTCTGTAAGAAGCTTTGGAATCAGAAACTTCAATTTTTCAATCCAGGCCAAGATAGCAAATCCTATAGACCATGAGGATCAACCTTAGAATCTCATATAGTTCTTTCATTAAAGCAATACATATAGCCTATTGTACCTTGCTTGTTTCATTGATCCAAGTACAAGAATTATTAGCAATAGCATAGACATGACTATGACCAGCCAACAAAAAATCAAGCACAATGTGATTTTCCATCAATACTTGTGCCAATTAGTTGAGACTGATTTGTACTCCATCTCAGACAAACTTGGTATCATTAACTTCCTCCAGAGGTAGTGATAGGTTTCTTAAAATCCTTTATATTTGTATGATTCCAGCCCTTTGGATCACTGCTCTGATTGTTTACATAAAGGAGTCAGTACTTTCCCCAGGTTGAGTGCTTGAATAATCAAGGATACTCTTGTTTTGGAGGTCATGCCTGAGTCAGAATTTTCAGCCTTGGTGAGTTATAGAACTAGAGTCTCTCTGTGTACAGAAAAGTATTATAATACTACCTGTCTTAGGTTCCCCAGCTGCTAAAACAAATACCATACAGTGAGTTGACTTAAACAATGGGAATTTATTGGATCACAGTTTTAAGATTAGAAGTCCAAAACTGAGGCATCTGCGAGGCCATGCTTTCTCCCCAAAGATAGTGGCATTCTTGGGGCTTGCTGCTAATGATACTAGGGGTTCCATGGCTTTTCTTTCACATAGCGATGCCCTCTCCTTTCTCTTAAGTGTTACATTGATTTCTGGCTTCTACTTCTCATGGCTTTCTTGCCATAAAATGTTCAATAATAGTATTAGCGCCCAACCTTATTCAGTTGGGCCACACCTTAAGTGAAAAATAACATCTTAAAAGGTCTTGTTTACAATGAGTTCATACCCACAGGAATGGATTAGGATTAAGAACATGTTTGTTTATTTGTTTTTTCTGGGGATACATAATTCAACCTGCCACACTATCCTAAAGTGCATGAGGTATTAGCCTGAGGCAAACATGACTAAGCATCCTGGCTGCAAAAGAAGTAGCATCTGATGGGGCACTTGGACAGCCAGGAAATAAGTTGCTCATGACGCAGATTTAGAACCAGGGCCTTATGTTATCTGGGTTACATATTTGAATTTCTATTTGTATCTTCCAGGTGGCAAATGATTGGCCCATTGCCCTACAAAGCTTGCTGAAATCAAATTTAGAATTACTCAGGTGCTGATCAATAGATTGTAATAATTGGTTCTTTTCCTGGAGAGAGGGACTCTGGCAAAGTCACAGGTTGATTTGTTAAATCATTTTCCATGGAGGTACAAGTAGAAATGTCATAAACTATAATTCCCTATGGTCCATTTTGACAAGGCCAGGATTTCCCAGGGATTTTTATATGGGATAATCTAAGAATGGCATTACGATATGTTCTGACCTAACAATTATAATAAGCAAGGAAGAAAAAAAAAGAGGATGGATAACACCAATGGTCTATAGAAGATGAGAATAAGAATAATTATAAGCAACGAAATAAAAACAAAATAGGAATTAGACAGGGACTGTTTTAGTTTGCTAAAAGTTGCTGAAAGCAATATAACAGAAATGGGTTGGCTTTTACAATGGGAATTTATTGGCTGGCAAACTTAGTTTCGAAGCTGAGAAAAGTATCCAAATCAAAACATCGTTAAGTGATGTTCTCTCCCCAAAGACGGCTATGTGTGATCCTGGATTCCTCTGTCACATGGGAAGGCACATGGCAGGGTCTGCCAGTCTCTGCCTTCTCCTCTGGGCTCCACTGCTTTCAGCTGCTAGTTGCTCCTCCTGTGGCTTTCTGTCTCAGCTTCTGTGGGTTTTTCTGAATGCCTGTGTCCTTCTCTTTCTGTATTCATCCCATTTATAAAGGACTCCCCTGACAGGATTAAGAGGCACCTGGACCATGTCTTACTGAAGTAATCTAATCAAAAGGTCCCACATAAAATATGTTCATGCCCACAGGAATGGATCAACTTTAAGGACAAGTTTTTCTGGGTTGCATCCAGCATCAAACTGTCACAGGGGTCTTGGTGTGATATCTTGGGCAGAAGGTATGTAGTATCCAAGGTCTTGTTTCAAAACTCTTTGGTCTGCTAGTTTTCAAGATCGGCTGCTTCTAGAGGATTTCTGAGAATCCTCAGTTTGAAGTCCCCTATTGAAATAGCCTTCCAATTGTGGGGTTCTGATGTAAACCCAAGAATTGACTGGAGTTTCACATATTTGTTATTAACAGTTCCTGATAAAGTTCCTTTCAACAAAGATCAAAATGTCTCTTCCAATAGATGAGAGCTCCTGGTTTAAAATTTATGAAGAGGCTCTTTAGGATTTTGTTGTTGGTAGATGGCACATGAGCTGGAAATAACCTCATCTCTCTTTTTAAAATTTTCCCACCAATTTTGATTTAAGGTCATAACTAATTTGCTGGTACCATGAGGAATAGCTTCTTGGAGAAAGTTAGCTAATATTCTTTTAATGTCACCATGAATCTGTCTTGGGAGTGCTAGAGATGAGCTGAGTGAAAGGTATCACCAGATGTTTTTCCATTCTACTTTTTCAAAATCAGGAGTTAAACACTGATATTTTATAAGGGCCTCTTTGAATCTCTCCAGAAAATTATCCTTTGGGGGTTTAGATAGAATCCTAACCTTGATTAAGGCTATCTGTTTGGCATAATAATCTGTTAGAACATTTCTTTTATCTTCCATATTCTATCTTTTTGCACAGGCCTAAACTTTAATGGTCACCTTTCTAGGAAGTAGAAGCACATCTAAAAGTTCTTAACTTGCTGCCCATTTTTCATGGGGGTGCCAGTTAGTGACAAATCCCTTCTGTTTTCAAAGCATCCAAAGCCATACTTTCCAAAATCATAGACACTATGAGTATATTTGCTTGCTGTCTCGTCTTTGGCTAGTTGAAAAGCTCTAGCAAATGCAATAAGTTCTGCCTCTAAGCTGACCTTACTTCTTGAACAAATAATTATTTGCATCCATTTGTTTTTATTACTGGCTGGACAAGAGTACTATAAGGATTACTGCAGGGTGTGAAAAAGTCTTTGAAAATAAGGCCTTCAACCATGAATCCGAGTCTTTCTTTTGCTTCTAGCTTCAAAGAATGTTAAGGAAGTTTGGGTAAAAGTTTGGTAGGATCTATCTGAAATTTAGTAGGTTCTGCGCCAAATATTTTTTCTGAATCAGTGGAATTTTTAGCCCATAGAGTGTGAGGTACAGGGTCAAGATCATTTCTATGGTATGCATCAAACACAATGGAGAAGGCAAAGGTACATCAGATATAATCCAAGATTTAATCCACAATTTAATTATAAATAGAGGAGTCCTCTGGATCCTTATGAAATATTTGGCAGTAATGGTGTGCATTTGCTATTACAATTTCATTTGAAAACTAAGACTCTACCTGTTAAACTTTCAGGGGTGGTATTTCAGAATAAGAAAGAATGTTTTTCAGTTGTGGACCCAAGGGTTACAGTTAAAGATTGAAAGGTAGGAAAAAATCTGTGGGCTATTTAAAAAACATATCACCTCTATGGTATATTTACTCCAAGGAAGAGATTATGCAATGGAGGCTGGGATTAATTTTGAAAGAATAGCACCCATATCTACCAAGAATTGATAAGGATGGCCACCTATATTTAGAGCTAATTTACCTTGATGTTTTAGAGTAAGGTAAGATACTGGATGCTTTTTTCTTCCTTGGAGCACTCTCATTGATCTGAATTGTGAGATATTTCTTTGCCTTGGTTTTATTTCATAAAATGAAATAATCTTTTTTCCAGTGTCCCTTCTCTTTAAAATTTCTCTAAGTGTCCTTGTCAATGGCTGTCAGTGGGGAAATGAGTTATCTAGCTTTTTGATCTGCAGGGTCATGGTTTTATTGGGGGTCCTCTCTTGATTTTCTTGTAAAGTCCATTCAAAATGTTCTGTCCATGCTGCACTTTATGTAAAGGGGCTAGTTACCATTCTGTTTTCTAATTAGGGCTCTGTGGTGGTTAATTTTATGCATCAGTTTAGCTAGGTTATGGTGTCCAGTTGTATGGTCAACTTTTTAAGTGGAGGCATTTTGTAGGTGGGGGATTAGCTCTATATTCAGTTGACTTTAAGTAAAGGAGATTACCCTCAATAATGTGAGTGGGCCTCAAGAACAAAAACTAGAGGGTTCCAAGGATCAGAAGGCATTCTGTCTCAAGACTACCTCCTCCACCCTTTTCTGAGTTTCCAGCCTAAGGAAGTTGAACTCAAGTCTTCAACATCACATTTAACAGAATTGCCAGCCTCTCATCTGCCCTATGGAATTCAGATTTATTAGCCTCCACAATCATGTGTTCCAACTCTTTTAATAAATTTCTCAATACATACACTCACACACAATGTACATACATCCACACATATACACAAATACATTTATAATATATACATACATATATCCCTTTGGTTCTGTTTCTTCGGAGGCTACTGACTGACACAGTATCCAATTTCCTATTTAATTCCATTAACAAAAGGGGATCAGAGGGCTACTGTTACAACTGACACTTTCTTTACTTCTGAATGTCATTAGAAGGTATTTTTTTAGAGTATCCCCCTAATCTCTTATAGTTTTATCTTTTCTGTTTGTAGGTTTGAATTATGGTCTAATTGATTTTTATGCAAAAATAATTTAGGTATAGCTTTCAGAAGACATTGCCCTAATTTTCAGGCCTTTTTTGATCCACAGGTTTATTGCTTAAAGTGATATCCTGTAGACATCTTTCTGGGTCCATCCAATCAGCTTCTGTCATCGATGATTAGCATCTGAGGGTCCAACCAACATGTGGACAAGTTGATATAGCTCAGGTTCCCCTGGTGTGGTAGTTTTAGACTGTGTGTACCCCAGAAAATAATGTGCTTAGAGCTAACCCATTCCTGTGGGTGGCAATCTATTTTAGGTAGGACCTTTTTTATTGGATTACCTAAGTAGGACATGACCCAAGGTGAGTCTTAATCCTCTGACTGGAGTCCTTTATAAATGGAATGAATGAGAAGAGAGAGACAGAGAGAAACCCACAGAAGCACAGAGAGCAACCTACAGAACCTGAGAGAGAAAGCTCCAGTAGCCAGAAGCTGAAAGCAACAAAACATGGAGAAGAGAGGAGAGACCAGCAAATGCCACCTTGTGCCTTACCATGTGCCTTGTCATATGGCAGAGCATTCCAGGATCGCCAACCAATGGTCTTTTGGGAGAAAAGCATCACCGTATAAAGCCTTGATCTGGACATTTTCATGGCCTCAGAACTGTAAGCTTATAAGTTAATAAATCCCCATTGTAAAAGCCCACCCATTTCTGGTATATCACTTTTGGCAGCTTTTTGTAAACGAAAACACCTGGGTTTTATGTACCCAAAAGAATTCTAAATCATTCTACCAATAGTAGCTGGTCTTGTCTGGATTTAGGGAAATCCTTAATTATAGCCCTTAATTCTGCTCAGTTCCAAGGTTTAAATTCTACAGTTGCTAGCACGTTTGGCTCACGGGAGAGATAGATCTTTAGCAGCAACAGGAATTTGGGAGTCTTAGAGGAGTAGTGGGAAAAGGTAGGGGGTCTGAAAAAGGGGATGAGGGGGGAAGAGTCAACAGGTGCAAGAGGAATATTGGAAGTATAGAGGGAGAGAGGGAAAGCTGGATATAGGGATAAAACAAGAGAACAGGAAGGAGGAGTGTTTATTAGGGAAATGAGACCAGTTTGTCGTTGCTTAAGTTTGTCAAATTGCACATTAGCTTTGCCTAAAGAAACTTTAGTAAGGCAGTTTTGAATCAGAATTTCATTTGGAAGCTTCTACATACCATAAAAATATTGCTCATTGGGCCTCAGAAATCTTATTCTTTTTCTATTCAAGGAACCTCTCAAATATGCCAATTTGTTTAAGCCAAATGTTCGCCAGAGTAGCCATTGAAAGCCCATGTCATCCTTGGTGTAGTTGTGCTATTTAGACAGATAGGAACAAAAATTAGGATTGCAATGAGAGTACATATAAGAATCAAGAGTTTTTCCTGAAGGAAAAGAAGATTTCAATTTAGATGTTCCCATGAGAGCTGGCAATGGACAGTCAATAGTAATATTGTGGCTTTGGGTCTTGGCCGCACAACATAATGGTTGACTGTCTCTGAATGCAGACCAGACAGACAGAAAACTGGGGAGAATACATTCTCTGAATCAAAGTCAAAGTTTCAGGACAAAAAATTGAGGTAAAAGTAGACTTGCATCCAGTTTTATTTTTTTATTAGCAAAATTGTGGGTTTACAGAACAATCATGCATATATAATAGGATTCCCATATACCACTCTACCACCAACACCTTGCAGTGGTGTGGAATATTTGTTACAATTGATGATAACACTTTTTTTGTAATTGCACTAATTTTTAAACAGTTTTTACCTTTAATACAATTGATGAAAAATTATTAAAATAGTACTCTTAAATTACCCCCCATAGTTTACATGAAGTGTATTTTTTCCATATACCACCCTATTATTATCATCTTGTAACAGTGTTTTAGTTTGCCAAAAGGCTCCTGATGCAAAGTACCAAAAATGGGTTGGCTTTTTAAAAGGGGACTTATTTTGGGTAAAGCTTACAGTTCTGAGGCCGTGAAATATCCAGATCAAGGCACCATCAGAGGTGCTTTCTCACCAAAGTCAGGTGGAGAGTCAACCTTTGTCATGCCTCACTGACATAGTCCAATCAAGAGTCTCACATCCACAGGAATAGATTAGTTAAAAAACATAATCTTTCTCTTTTGGGGATTCATAAATGAACTTCAAACTGTCACAAACAATGTTTTACATTTGTTATAATTCATGAAAGAACATTCTTACACTTGTATTATAAACTATAGTCCATTGTCTGCAGTAAGGTTCACTGTGTTATACAGTTCTATGTTTTACCTTTAAATTTTTATTCTAGTAACATATATGACCTAAGGTTTCCCCTTTTAATCACATTCACCTATATAATTCAGTGATGCTGATAACACTTGCAAAATGTGCTGCTATCACCACCATCCACTTTGAAAACGTTGTCATTAGCCTAAATAGATACCTTATACAAATTAATCATCAACTCCCTATTCTCTAACCCCAATCTATTAGCTGATAATCTATATTCTAGATTCTAAAATGTTCAGTTTTCTTTTTATAATTAGTTCATATCAGTGAAATCATATAATATTTGTCCTTTTATGCCTTGCTTATTTCACTCTGGATAATGTCCTCAAGGTTTATCCATGTTATTGTATGCATCAAGACTTCATTCCTTTTTATGGCTAAATAATATTCCATGGTATGTATATACCACATTTGGTTTATACATTTATCAATTGATGGACACTTGGATTGCTTCCATCTTTTGGCAATTGTGAATAATGCTGCATGAACATTGGTGTGCAAATATCTGTTTGCACCCCTGCTTTCAATTCAATTGGCCATAAATGTGAGGATCTATTTCTGAACTCTCATTTTGATTCCATTGGTCAATATGTCTGTCCTTGTGGCAGTACCATGTTCTTTTACCACTGTAAATTTCTAATATGATTTGAAGTTACTAAATATGAGTACTGTAACATTGTTCTTCTTTTTCAAGGTGTTTTTGGCTATTTGGGGCCCCTAAGCTTTCCAAATAAATTTGATAATTGGCTTTTCCATTATGAAAATAAAGCTGTTAGAATTTTGTTTGGGATTACATTGAATCTGTAAGTCATGTTGGGTAGAATCGGGATCCTAACACTATTTAGTCTTCCAATCCATGAACGTGGAATGTCCTTCCATTTATTTAGGTCTTCTTTGATTTCTTTTAGCAATGTTTTGGAATTTTCTGTGTATAGGTCCTTTACATCCTTGATGAAATTTATTACTAGATGTTTGATTCTTTTAGTTGCTATTGTAAATGGAATTTTTAAATTGATTTCCTCCTTAGCTTCCTCATTAATAGCATATAGAGACCCCTCTGATTTTTGCATATTGATCTTGTACCCGTCACTTTGCTGAATTTGTTTATTACCTCTAGTAGCTTTATTGTTGAACATTTAGAATTTTCTCCATATAGGAACACATCATCTGCAAATAGTGAAAGTTTTACTTCCTCTTTTACGATTTGGATGACTTTTGTTTCTTTTTTGTGCTTAATTGCTTTAGTTAGAACTTTTACCACAATACTGAATAGCAGTGGTGACAGCGGGTGTTCTTGTCTTGTTCCAGAGTTTAGAGGGAAAGCTTTGAGTTTTTTACCACTGAGTATGATGTTAGCTGTGGGTTTTTCATATATGTCCTTTACTTGGTTGAAAAGTTTCCTTTTATTCCTATTTTGATAAAAGTTTTTTTTATCAAGAAAGGATGCTGGACTTTGCCAAATACCTTTTCTACATCAATAGAGGTGTATCAGTCAGCGTTCTCTTGAGAAACAGAATCAACAGGAGATATCTGTCAATACTATAAAATTTTATAAGAGTCTTTCATGTGACAGTGAGGATGCACAAGTCCAGGTTCCACAGGCAGGCTGCAAACCAGGGGCTCTGATGAAAGTCCAATGAAGTTCCTTGATGAGTTTCCGGGAGACGCTGATGGTCCAAAGACAAGCTGGGAAATTCTCTCTGAATGCTGAAATCACTTCCTCTTATAAGACATTCAACTGATTGGATAAAGTCTCACTCATTGCTGCAGGCAATCTTCCTGGCTGATGTAGATGTAATCAGCTATCTATGCAGTAAACTCACTGGTAACTAAAGTCCATAAATGTCCTTGTATTACAGTTGCCCAGTGCTTGTTTGACCAAACAACTGGGCACAATTACTTTGCGAGTTGACACATTAACCTAACCATCACAGTCCACCCTTTGTCAACTCGGCAACCATGCACATTACCTTAAAACGTACTTAGTCTTTAAGAAAAAACAATAAAAGACATGCATATATATATATTTCCACCTAACTCTTCTGCATACAACTGGAAACGCATTAATTCCCTACAGAATAGGGTGCAAGTCCTTGGGTAATATTCACTCTTAAACTTGACATCCTTAAATATCATGACATGAAACTAATACAACCTGTCATATGTTAAGGAAAAAGTTTGGGGAAGAAAACAAAGAAATTAATTTTGTGTACATATACAACCATACTCATAATGAAACAAGGAAGAAAGATTCATGACCATTACAGTCCTTGTTTCTGTAACTGGTCATGTGGTCGAAGTTCATGTTTATCACTTCTTCCACTATGCATTCCATGTTCCCATTACCCTCAGCAAGCATGTCAGCTGGCCATTGCTCTTTGCCTAGTGGGGTGACCCAAACTTTCATTCCTGAAGATTCTGGGCCATTGTTAGTCATGCTTGGATTAATTTGTTGCAGTTTTCCAATGACTTTAATCACAGGGCATGGCAGTATTAGGGGACGCCCTAGAGGATCTCCTGCATTCCAGGCAAACTCTTCTTTACCCCCATTATGTAGCTGTAGTCCTATTTCCCCTTGATAGTCAGGATCAATCACCCAAGCCAGTACAGTAATTACCTTCTTTGCCTGTTGATTCACAGGTAAGAGAAGCCCAAAGTGGCCAGGTGGCAGTCTTAACTTCCAGTTCAATGGAATCATTGTTGTGTTCTCTGTTGGCAGCACTCCTCCTTTTGGGACTAAAACCTGTAGACCAGCAGAAATTAAGGCGGCAGGGACAGGAAGCAAAAATTTTCCTAGTGGGTTACTAGGGGTAATAGTGAGTGGTGCCACTCCCATTTCCACCCCTTGATTACTGGACCCATGAATCCTGGTTATGAGAGAAACAGCACCATAGAGTGGATGCTGATTTAGAGCATACACAGCCTCCTGGAGAACATTGCCCCAGCCCTGCAAGGTATAGCCACCTAGTTGGCACTGTAATTGAGTCTTCAAAAGGCCATTCCACCGTTCTATTAATCCAGCTGCTTCAGTGTGATGGGGAGCATGGTAAGACCAGTGAATTTCATGGGCATGTGCACATTCCCGCACATCATTTGCTGTTAAATGGGTCCCTTGATCAGAAGCAATGCTGTGTGGAATGCCATGGCAGTAGATAAGACATTCGGTAAGTCCATGGATGGTCATTTTGGAAGAAGCATTGTGTGCAGGAAATGCAAACCCAGATCCGGAGCATGTGTCTATTCCAGTTAAAACAAATCTCTGCTCCTTCCATGATGGAAGTGGTCTGATGTAGTCAACCTGCCACCAGGTAGCAGGCTGGTCACCTTGAGGAATGCTGCCATATGGGGGGCTGAGTGTGGGTCTCTGCTGCTGGCAGATTGGGCATTCAGCAATGGCTGTAGCCAAGTCAGGCTTGGTGAGGAGAAGTCCGTGTTGCTGAGCCCATGCATAACCTCCATCCCTACCTTCATGGCCACTTTGTTTATGAGACCATTGGGCAATGACAGGAGTGGCTGAGGAAAGAGGCTGAGCATTAGCCACAAAGCAGGTTATCTTATCCACTTGATTATTAAAATCTTCTTCTGCTGAAGTTACCGTCTGGTGAGCATTCACATGGGACATAAATATTTTGATGTTTTTTGCCCACTCAGAAAGGTCTAGCCACATACCTTTTCCTCAGACCTCTTTGTCACCAATTTTCCAATCATGTTCCTTCCAAGTCCCTGACCATCCAGCCAAACCATTGGCAACAGCCCATGAACCAATGTAGAAATGCACCTCTGGCCATTTCTTTTTCCAAGCAAAATGAACAACCAGGTGCACTGCTCGAAGTTCTGCCCACTGGGAGGATTTGCCCTCACCACTATCCTTCAGGGATGTCCCAGAAAAGGGTTGCAGTGCTGCAGCAGTCCACTTTCGGGTGGCACCTGCATATCGTGCAGAACCATCTGTAAACCAGGCCTGAGTTTTCTCATCCTCAGTCAACTGATTGTAAGTGATTCCCCAAGAGGCCAAAGCCGTGGGCTGGGAAAGAGAAGATAATATGGCAAGGGTAGTGATCATGGGCATTTGGGCTACTTCCTCATGTAACTTACTTTTGCCTTC
>JAQZBX010067873.1:0-15862 GCA_029593785.1 Cabassous unicinctus
AAAAAAAAAAAAAAAGATAATTGAGGCAATTTCTTGGGTAGGAAGCTTCCAAAGTGGTTTTTCTGTTGTTGTTGTTTTTACTTTTGTTTTTCCCTGAATCCCTAGAATAACTGCCTCCATGTCCCATTTTGGTTACTAAAGTTCTTAATGTTTAAACATTCAGTTGACTTTTTTTTTCATTAACCTTTTTTCTTTGTTTTTGCAGAGGATTTGATTGTGAATTTAAGGGTGTCACTTCAAACAAAAAATAAGCTACTTTTAAAGTAATGTCAAAGATTGAGAAGCCAAAAGCCATAAAAAAGTTTATTACCTTTAAGCCATTTCTGGGAATTTATTCTAAAGAAACAAACAAATATGTAATTTATTTAAAAGGATAGTTATTGCTTCATCATTTATAATGGTGAGAAATAAAAAATCTAAGTCTCCAATAATAAGGAACTGTTTAAGTAACTTAGGATATTTCTATATGATGAAATACTACTTGGTCATAAAAGTCATGTTCCTGACATTTAAGGATATGGGAGAATGTTCACAACATACCATTAAATAAAAAACAAATACAAAAAAGTAGAGAACCATATTTCAGTAAGATCTCAGTACTATAAAGAATGTATATTAAAAAGTATATATGGATATATGTATTTAAATATATATACTGAGAAAAAAACTGAATATAAATCAAAATGTTAATTGTAGTTTCCTCTGGGTGGTTTGGCCATGGGTGATTTTCGTTTTCTTTTTCTATATTTCCCAAGATTTCTACAATGAACACATATGGTTTTTATAACCATAAATTTTTTAAAAATTAGCATTAGAAATTGAGTAATCAGTTAACTTATCAGAATCCAGAGTTTATCCTTCAGTTTTGCATGTCAAAATGCTCCATTTTGGAGAGTGGATGTGGCTTAAGCGGTTAAGTGTCTGCTTCCCACATGGGGGGTCCCGGGTTCAATCCTTGACCCCCAGTACCTCAAAAAAAAAAAAAAAAAAAAAAAAATCTCCATTTTGTCAGCTCATCCAGAATACATCAGTTTTAGGTAACTGATTAAAATAATCTCAGAAGAGATAGCTAGATTATTACACTGGTGAAAGAAATGCTCAGAGCATCTGTACTAGTGGATATATCCATTTGGAAGAATAAGTAATACACTGGGAGATTTTTCGTGAACTAGTGTCATGATTTACAAACTGAAAACACGGATCTGTCTATTCTAGAGCCTCTTTCTATATATCACCCCTATATAATGACTGCAAAAGTTAAAGTTAAACTAATCTGTTGGGTTTTAGGTTCTTTCAGAGTTACAGTACGTAGGCAAGGTGTCATTCTAAGAAACTACGGATGTACAACCTAGAGAAAGAAGCTGCAACCTGTGAAAAGTAGCAATTTTAGAGCTAGATCTATTAATAATGATGTTTCTACAATACTTTACAGTTTAGAAAACCAATTTGATGTATTTTTTCTTATTTGGATCCTCTTACAACCCTATGAGGTAAATGAGACCTCTAGTCTTGCCTTGCTCTAGACCAGTTCTCAAACTTTAGCTTGCATCAGAATCACCTGGAGGGCAGATTAAAACTCAAATTACTGGGTTCCATCCCCAGAGTTTCTGAGGCTGTAGGTCTGGTGGAGCCTGAAATTTTGCATTTCTAACTCGTACCCAGGATGCTGGTTCTGGAACAACTACTTTAGGTCATTATTTTCCTCTCTTTTTGAAGCCAGATCTGATTTCGTCATAGTCTTGAATAATAGCTCTGTACCGGCTGCAGAATAAAATTTCAGAAATGCAAACAAGGGCTTGCATGATCTGGTTTCTGCTTGTGTTTCCATCTTCATCTCTCTTTTCTTATCCAGCCAAACTGGAGAACTAGTAGTTCTCCAAAGAAGCCACTTTCTTCCTTCTCCCTGGAACCCTTTGCATATATGTATATATTTACAAGAGCACTTACTTGATCTTAGTTAGCTTGGACTACACACTGCTGTTTTAACTCATTTGTACAAAATCATATTCTTGTGAAGTAGTGCAGGTTTTATCACCTCTATTGTTGAAAAAAACCTCGATCCTTGGGATGTTAAGTGACGGTTATTGATTCATAGAAGACATTCAAATATGTATGTTGCATGAATAAATGCCTTAAAGTCACATAGCAAACTTATTTTTCAAGATCCTCCTCTATGAGGCCTTCATCTCCCCGAGATAAGAGTTAATGTCTCTGGGTTGGCATCCCTGCACCACTCTGTTCATACTACTTCATGGCACTTCCCCCAATGTATCACCATGTACAGTGGCTTGACTTATGTCTCCTGCGGCTCAAGAGAACTATTTTTACTCATTGTATCCCTAGTGCTTAGCATGGTATCAGGCTCATTATAATCGTGTCAATAAATATCTGTTGAAATGGATGTTCTCAGCTCAATCTAACCCAACAGAAGAAGGAAGCACGAAGTACACAATGTGAAAATACAATGTCCAGCTATACTGCTATATTAGGTTGAATCATATGAAATTAATAGCTGATATTTTAAAAATTACTGTGCAGAAAAACTCAGGGACTTTATATGGAAAAAACCCAGTAAAAATCTAAAATTCTCAGCCTTGCTATTCATTATTTGTTCAACAGACACTTGACACAGGCCTATAAGGCACAATCCAGTACTAAGAGTTCTGATCTTACAAAGGTTAATGAGTAGCTTTGCTCACCTCTTAAAGAGATCAATAGTCAAAAGTGATTTGTGGGGGAGTGGATGTAGCTCAGTGGTTGAGTGCCTGTTTCCTATGGTACTGGGATTGAACCCAGTACCTCTTGAAAAAAAAAAAGTGAAGTAGTTTGTGATTTGACATCACTTACATGGATTGGTGAACATAAAAGGCATACTGGTGTATCTTGTAAGTCCAACGGCTTGTAGTACATTCTTTCAATAGTTTTTACCTTTACTAACAAACATTAAAGTGGAGAATGTGGAATTTTGGGTGACCGTTGCCAGGTCTCTTTCCCTATGAGACACAGCCTTACCTATAAAAGAGGAATATCAGTCATGCTTTATAAAATTTTATTTCTTTACAAATGCACGTTAAACAGGGCCTACCACACGGTAAAGGCTAAGCACATGCAAACTGCTCAGATTTACAAAATGGACTCTATTCTACTTGCTTTCAAAAGTTAAACCGTCTAAAATTTTTCTTGGAAAAACTGCTGGTACATATTTCCTGTGAAGGACCAGAAAGGACTCGATATGCCGATTAATGCACAGCAGTAATAGTTCACATTTTACACATTATGCATATTAAACGACAAAAGCTCACTTTACAAGGCAAACAGTACAAACATCAGATTTAAGAAACTCTGTTACATAGTGAGCCTTTATTTTTTCCAGACTAAGGATTAATAGGATGACAGTTGAAGGAGGAAGATTTTATTCTAACAGTAAAAGCATTTTCTTACAATGGCGAGAGTACACCTAGTTTTATAAAGAAAACGTGGTTTAAACAAATATTAAAAGGTTAATGACCCCGACGTGATTCGAACACGCAGCCTTCTGATCTGGAGTCAGACGCGCTACCGTTGCGCCACGAGGTCCTGCTGAGCTGGGGCTCGCGCGGTTCCTTAGGACTCCGATAACATGGCGTCTCTTCCGATGCGACCCATCTTACATTCCATTCTCTTCCTCCCTCTCCATCCAGGCTAGGCAGTAGCTGGAAACCGATTATCTCTAACGCCCAAACTTTCCTGATAGCTAGCCCTTCACCTAGGTTGAGACAAAACCAACGGAGGCCGGAGAAATGGGTTTCCCCCAGGGCGAAAGGAAAACGACCTTTCCTCCTCTTCAGTGAGCTATTTCCGCTCTGACCCGCCGCCCCTCCCCGTTAGGGTGGAGGTTTCGTTTTCTTTTCTTCCCTCCCCAAAGGATCCTGCGAATCCAGTGGCGACCCCGAGTTGGAATCTGCTTGCCCGTTGCTGCGCACGTGTAGGTGTTTGTCAAGTGGCAGGTGAAAGCAAGCGTGGTGGCGCTTCAGGGGGTTTCCTTTTTCTCTTCCCTGCCCTACTGCCAACAGTTTAAAGCGTTTCCTCTCCGGGGAAGCTTACATTTCACCTTGAGCATTATGCTGCAAAAGTTACCGTTTTGATAAAATGTGCACTTACAAAATGTATCTTGGTGGTATATTGTATTTGAGAAGAGTCTGTAGTTACGTTTTCCGAAAAGAGCAGTAGGTTGACAAAAGAAGCCTTTATCTCCCCGTCGGGGAATTGAACCCCGGTCTCCCGCGTGACAGGCGGGGATACTAACCACTATACTAACGAGGAGCTGCTTGTTTTTGTTGCCCCAAGTACCCTTTCAAGGCAAGCAAACGCCCCCTTCCTGGTTTGGAACGCTGCTCCAGAGCGCGTCCTCACTGGGCGTTCTGGACTTATTTCTGGTGGGGATAAAGCTTTGGTTTAGAATAAATGAAAGAAGATAGTTCCCAGTTTTAGTGGAGTTGAGTTATGTGACTATAGTTTCCCGAGACTTTATACTTTTTCAGATGATTTAGGTTTCTAGCTTGAGCTCTTTTTGTTTATTTTAATCGTGAAAAAGGGTGCGTGAGGTGAAGCAGAGCTCCACGTTCACAAATTTATAGTTTTATTCTGAAGCTGAAGTTCAAAGATATCATATTGTTGGAACAGTCAGGGTTGTTCATAGTCCGGTGCCTCTTCAAAAAATTTCGAAAGCTTTCTATGACTGAAAGGACTCACACAAATGAAACTTTATCAGCTGACCCTTTTTTCTATTTCGGTCTCTTGAGGCATCCAAGGTTTACTTGAAGGACAGAAATAAATACGAAAATGGTTAAATAATAATATATTTAAATAATTTAAAACAAGGATGTGCCATTGATTAAAAACAGGGATGGGAAAGTGCTCTGATAGAATAAATTGTGTCTCTATGAACAGGATCAAGCTTCTTCCCAGAGGTCCAGGAGGGACTCATATGTAACTTTTGACATTGTCTCCAAAGAAGCATATTCATGGAGTCACAGGTAGACTGGCATGACTGAAATGTTTGTTATAGAACTTCAGTTTATGTGTCTTAAGGAATCCATTGCTTGTTGTGTACTATGAATTAATACATTTTTATAAATTGCAGATTATATTGCATTTTACATCCACTTAAAGGGATCATTTGTGTAATGTGAACATTAAAGAATGGCAATTTCTGAGCCCTGTTTTGGCTTTATTTTTCCACTCTTAAATACACCAAAAGCCTCAAAAACCTCAGCATCCTGGGGATTCAGCCTACTTCTGACCCTCCAGGAACCCTTGTGAGGTTGAGAGGGCACTGTGATAACTCTGATAACGTCCTTTTTCTGGTAAAATTTAAGGGACTTGTCCCAGGTGTCTCAGCTGGCAGAGCTGCAGAGCTCTGGCGACCCATGTGTCCTGTACTGGCTATTTACCAGCCTTGTTCCACACTGTGGGACTTGTCTCTTCAGAGAGACTGCATCCTCTCCATCTAAGCTCCGGTAATGCTGTGCCAGGGTCCCTACACAGGTGTTATTACTGCTCTACTTTTTTTTCTCCCTGGGGACACTAAGAAAGCCTGAGTCAGCAGGGAGCAGGGAACTCAACACCTGTTGTTCAGCATCCTAAAAAGGAAAGGAAAGAAGAGGAAAATTAACCTGAACAGGATAAGGGTGCTCAGAGATTCCTCACTGTCAGCATTGGGTGAAAGTAAAGTTAAAATCTGACAGGCACTACAGAGGACACAGAACTCTCTTTTAAGGTAAAAATATGTTGGCAATCAATGTTAGTGAAAGTCAGATCTTGCTCCGATTAAATAATTATAACTATTTGCAGAGTTTATCATAGTGTACAAAACAATTCACATTCATTTCTGATCTTAACAGCTCTGTGAGGTTGATAGGGCCAATGTATTTAACCCTATTTTACAGGTGTTAAAGAGAATCTTGTCCAGGACCAGGTAGCAAGTGGTGAGAGGCCACCCAATTCTTGACTGCAGATCCTGTGCAATTTTCACCCTGCCACATTGTTCCACATGCAAGGAATAGGTATGTATTAACAAGCGAATAGAGGTCATGGAGAGAGAAACTTTCTAATTCTTATCACTTGTGTGTCATGCTTGTTCCTGTATTAATATCCACTAGTCTCTAATTATTTGGCAGGCACTGCAGTTATTCATCCACTTACTGACCCTACAATATGCCAGACATTGTTGTGGATGCTTGGGGAGGTATCCTGTTCTCGGGGATCTTGCTTTCTAGCAGAAGGAAGGCAGACAATAAACCATGAATATAATAATCAACTAAGAGTATGTCAGAAGGTGATGAGCTAAAATGGAAAAAAAAATGGTGGAGTAAGGGGGTTTGGAGAGTAGCAATTTAAATAGGATGGTCAAGGTAGATATGAAGAAGATAACATTTGAGCAGACTTGAAGGAAGGGAGGGATGTAGCCATGCAGTTATCTGGGAGGCCTGTGGGACCTTAAACTTCATTTTTAAAGACTTTGGCTTTCATTCTGAGGGAAATGGGGAGCCACTACAGGGTTTTGAACAGAAAAGTTACATGATCTGTTTTATAGTTTAAAGAGTCTTTCGCTACTGGGTTGGGAATAGACCACAGGGGGGTCAAGAGCCGAAGCAGGGAGACCAGTGTGATCTATTCCAATAATCTAGGTGAGAAATGAAGGTGATTCAGGCTAGAGAGGTAGCAGTAAAGAAGGTGAGAGGTGCTGGATATATTTTGAAGGTAGAGCCGACAGGATCTCCTGATTGAATGTGAGGTGTGTGAGAAAAAGAGGAATCAAAGATTTATCCAAACATTTTTTTGGCCTGAGCAACTGGAAGAATGGAATTGCCACCAACTGTTGTGGGGAAGAATGACGCACAGCTCCAGAGGGCACCATTCATATTGATGCTCCATGTGAATGGCTGTGCCTTGCACAGCTGGGAAGGAGGTGGGGCACTGTTCACGTAGACTGCTCTGAGGACTGCACTGCTTAGAGTTGTGCAAAATGGCAGCACAGCATGTGGAGCCATTTTTTTGGGGAAGAGCAGCCTTTCAGATTTGGAGGTGTCAAGTTTGGGATGTTGACTAGGCAGGTGGTCATAATTGTCGTATACTAATTGTGTGGGCCAAACACTGTGCTGGTTCTGTAGATAGAGTGATGAATAAGAACCAATTCTTTTCTCAAGGAGCTTTCATGTTAGTGGAGGAGATATGTTTTCATAATCGAAGCGTAGCACAAAAAATGTAAAATTACAACTGTGACAGCTACTAAGATGGGCAGCGTGCTAAGAAATCCTGTAAGGGGGCTATAACCTTATAACCTAGTCAGGGAGGTCAGGGAATGGTTTCTTGAGGAAGTGATCTCAACAATGGAAAGGAGGTAACCATATCAAAAGGGGAGGGAAAATGACTGAAAAAACAAACAAACAAACAAAGAAACAAAACAAAACAAAAAAGGGAGGGGGGTGGGAAGGGCTTTCTAGGTGCCTGAAACTATACGTGCAAAGGTTATGGAGCTGAAGCAACATGGCGAGCTGAAGGGGCTAAAGGGAAACAGAGTGAAGGAGAGCAAGGCTCAGATGAGGCTGGAGAGGCCGCCGAGAGTAGGTCAATGTAGGGTTTCCCAGGCTGTGTTAAGAACTCTTTTTTTGGAGGCGGGGGAGGGGCTTTTATTTATTGCCATTTATTTAACTTACTTGAGATATAATTGACCTACAGTAAAATTCACTCCTTTTAGGTATACAATTCTACGAATTTTGACCACAATAAAGATATAGACTATTTTCATCCCATCACTTCCATCAAAGTTCTTTTGTGCTCCTTTGCAGCCATTCCCATCCCCTTAGTCTCAGACATCTACTGATCTGCCTTCCATTTCCGGAATGTCTTATTAATGGAACCATACAGTATGTAGCCTTTTGAATGACTTCTCTCATTTAGCATAATGCTTTTGAGAGTCATCCATGTTTTTGTGTCTTTTTAATTTAGAAAATGTACTTTATTTAAAGTGCATGTAATGTCTTATAATTTAAAATACTAGACAGTAAATATAAAAATAGCATAATGGAAAATATAAATGTTCATTTTCTTTTCCTATTTATATCTTTTGTGCATTTTTCTTTAGTTTGCAATTTAAGTCATACTTATAGTATAAACAATTTAAATATTATAGAAAGATATAAAGTAAAAAGTAAAAATTCTCTTCTTTCCACCCCTTCCCCATAAATTGATGAATACTTTCAACCACATGGATACATTTATTTTTTACATAAATATTTTTAAACATTTTACATGTTGTTCTATAATTTGCTTTTTTCACTGAACGCTATCATGGAAATCTTTCATGATAGTATGTTTAGAGTTACTTCATTCTTTTTTAATGTCTGTATTATATTCCTTGACTTATCAATATCTATTTAGCCAATTCCCTAGTGATTGCTATTTAGGACATTTCTAATATTTTATGAATAAAAGCAGTGCTGCAACAAGCATGTTGATAGTTTACTTAAATACAGTTACATCTACTTGCATATCCTTCCTCCCCTCTCCTCCTTTTCTAATGTTGTTGCATCTTATCAGAAGTTTGTTCTTTTTTTCTTGCTGACTAGTATTCCAATGGATGGACATTTACTGTTTATTCATTCACCAGTTGATGGACATTCAGTTGTTCCAGTTTTGGGGTTTTATAAATATAGCTGTTATAAACATTGGTGTACAGTTTTTTGGGGGGAACATATGTCTTCACTTTTCTTGGGTCAATACATAGGATTGGGATTGCTGGGACTTACGGTAACTGTTTACCTTTATAAGAAACTGCCAAACTGTTTTCCTAAGTGGCTGTACCCACCAACAATATATGAGAATTTTTATTGCTCTACATCTTTGCTAGCACTTGGTATTGTAAGTTTTTAAAATCTGAGCCATTCTAATAAGGGTGTAGTGGTATCTCATTGTAATTTTAATTTGCATTTCCCTAATGATTAGTGATCTTGAGCATTTTTTTCATGGGCTTATTTAAGAAGAAAAATCATTTTTAAATTGGGTTGTTTGTTTTTTATTATTGACTTTTGGAAGTTCTTTATATATTTTGGTAACTAGTTTTTAAATCAGATATGTGGTTTGCAAATATTTTCTCCCAAGCTATGTCTTACCTTCCTAATCTCTTTAAAGACTTTTGTTTTTATCCTAAGAGCAATGGGAAGCTATTAAAAAGTTTTAAGTAAAGCATACATGACCTAGTTTTACTTTCTTATATTTCTTCCTTTTCTTCTATTATTCTAACTTCCTCGACCAAACCTTTGAACACACTGTAAACAAGAACTTGTGCCAATTTACTGCTTAACCTTTCCTCTTCTCCTCCCTCCTCCCCATAATTAAAGGAGAGCCTAAACTTCTCCTGGATAGTTTCTGGATTCTATAACCATTCATTTATAAAGCATTACTTACATCTATTGAATCCAAAATTTCCCATGCAAGCAAAGGAACTAGCCCTCAATAAATATTAAAATTCAAGAGGGGATGGTTTTGATTTGGGCCTGTAAGGCAGGCCTAGATGGGTAGGTGTTTATTAAGGAAAAAAAAAAATCTATTGGGGGTGCTCAGACATCATTATATCCCAGCCTAAATTTTTAAACAATAATCCAAAGTTAAAAGTGAGAGGCAGAAGTCTACTTCCGTCCAGTTCAATCAACACTTCACTCATTTCTTCCACCCCTTGTTAAAAAAAAAAAGTCTTTGTTGATTTGTCTTTCATGACAGCAAGTAGCTAGGCATTGGAGACAAAAATTTGCATAAGCACTTTTGCCTCCTTGTGTCCCTGAAAGGAAGATGGGTCACCAGCAGCTGTATTGGAGCCATCCACGAAAATTCGGCCAGGGCTCCTCCCTGTTCCTGCCGCATCTCCTCAAACCCAGCACCATGGGATCCGGGATACGGCCTCAACGTGTGCCGCAGTGTTTCCGTCGGTACGCAAAGGGTAAAGGCTTCCTCAAGTTGGACGAGTGATCTTCCGTGAACGGATGTCTGAGACATCTACTTGACTGAAGAAAACAGTGCTGGCTTTTTCTATGTAAAATAAAACTAAAAACCGAAAAAGCAAACAAACCAAAAGTAAGACTCATTTTCTGCTCTCAAGGAACTCAAGTTTCATGGGAGAATTGGACCCTTTAATTGGTATAGTACAATTTGTTAACTATGGTGGAGTCATAGTTAACGCTGATTAAGTGCCTACTCTGTGTCAAGTACTGATTTCAATTCTTTATATACATTAACCCATTTAATCCTTAACACAAACCCATGAGTTTGGTACAATAATTCTCCCCCTTTTACAGATGAGGAAACGGAGGCACAGGAAATATGGCAATATATGCAAAGTATTATGGGATTTCAGAGAAGGAAGGTCTAGCTGGGGTAGGATGGGCCAAGACCTACTTTTCAGCTGGGCCTCCAAAGGATGATGATGAAATTTGAAGCAGAAGTGGGAAATACTTTCCAACAGTCCTGGGAGAGGGAACCACTGAAATAGGCTCAGTGTTTGTGAAAGAGTGAGGCAGGTTAGTATAGGAAACAGGGAAGGTGGCTGAGACCGGGCAGAGAATATGGCCGGGAGACCTCACCCGGACACCCCCTACTACTAAGAAAGCCAGAGAGACCTGAGCCACGAGGTTGCATTTGGAACTCTTTCTGGGGTCAAAGAGAAGCCCAGATAAACCCAAACAGGCCTCCTCATTGAACCCCTGAGAGCTAACAGGGGGCATGGTAAGGCACCCAATCACAACAGCAAACAGCTGGGGTCCCTCCCCAACATTATGAAGGGGAAGAAGAAAAGGTTTTTAAAAAGGCCTAACCGGGGGCTCCAAGCCAGCATTCCTGCAGTCTGTCACGGTTTGTGTACTTTTCTTGTTTCTTAATAAACTCTTACTCCTTTGCCTATCCTATGGTGTGTCATTAAATTCTTCTATGCTACATAAGCCAAGAACCTAGAAGCCCAGAACCCAGAGCGTTCCACTAACAGGAGTGTGTGGGATTTGGGAAATATCAAGTAGAGGGCTGCAGTTTATGGAACTAGGGTTGCAGGAGCCAGGAAATGTCTTCACTTTTCATTATAATGCACAGTTGGTGATATATAAAAATAAGACTTTGAAGAGTTGGCAGGAAACCCTTTCAACCCCTTTCAACCTTTTCATTACATAAATAAGGAAATGGAGGCCCAGAAAGTGATTTACCTAAATTCTCAGCCAAGAACCTTCCCGTTCTTCCCTTTATCTGTTGTATTGAAGGGAATCTGCAGGCTCAGAGATGAGTGTCCATTGGAGGCTCTCAGGGCATCAGATCTTGGTATCATTTTCCCTGTGGCCATCTGCCCATGGCTGGTCTAGGCTTCCCCCACCTTTGAGGAAATGTTGGCCCCAAGGCTTAAGGCCAGTGACCTCCCTGACTCTGACTTTTTTCTGGTCTTGCTGCCTTACTTGCTGAGCTGCTCTGTGCTGATGAATCTCACCTAAAGGCAAGCACTGGCTTTTGACTCCTTGGGGGTCCCCTGACCTTTTGGGGTCAGTTCTCAGGCTGCTGGGAAGGACACATTCATTTTGCTTTTTGGGGTGGGATACAATAATGCCTACCCTCCACCCCTCCTTTGGTCTTTTACCTGCTGCTTCTTCTAACTGCAGGGCAACAGAAAAATTCCTGATTCAAATGCATGACCAGGGCTGGCATTCAAGTTGTTGCTGTCTTAGGAAAAACTATCTGTAGCACTTCTGAAATTTTTTATTCCCTTACTTGTGATTAACTCATGTGATAAGCAGTTTTGTTGTCAGAATTTATTGATAAAGATCATGAAGTTGATAATAGAGTAAATGAGAAGAAAAGTAGCACAAAGTAGAGGGTAGAAACCCGTCTTTCTATGTATTTATAAATATTGAATATTTGAAAATATTAAAAATAGTTATATATCTGTTCTTTTTGTTTTCTGTATTTTCTAAATTTTCTACAAGGTGCATAGAAGAAAAACAAACAATATGTCTTTTAATTTTTATTTTTTAACTTACTGATAGTGAAAGCAAATAGCTCAAATGCACATCTGTGATAGTTCTTCTTAGCTCTATGGAGACTAATTTATTCTACTCTGGTTTTCCGTGTTAGTCGAAGATTTCATTATTTTGCAGTTTAAGTTTTTTTTTTTTTTTAATTCCTTAAGGCCGAGGTGGGCTAAGAGAGCTGAAGCAAACTCAAGTAAAACAGGGCATGTAGCCTTTCCTCCTTTTCTCTTTGTCTTCACGGGCCCCTGTGTTCCGGGTCTTTTGTTGTCGTCCATAGGGACTTTGAGATGAGATTTAAAGAAACAAAAGCGCTGGCTGTCCTGGCGCCCTCTTGTGTCCCAGTGGGGTATAACCAGACAAAGCCAACAAAGACCAGAGAGCCATTTTCTGAAAGCGCTGCTCTCCCCATGGGGTGATGTCCTGTGACAAGAATGTCTGCAATTTTAGAGGATGGAATCACACACCACCAAGCATGAGGGTTTAATCTTTACAACTTAATCGGGCCCTCCAGGTATGGATAGTGACTTTTTAAAACTTAAAATTATCTGGGCTACAAGAATTTAAAAAATATTAATAGTAAATAAGTCAGTCAATTCTTAAAGCCTTTGGCGCAGGTTTCTGTGTTCTGAAACTAAGAAATTCAAGTTTTGTTCTATAATTGCAACATAAATCAATTATTTGTATTAATTGCAAATAAGTTAGAATTTAGCAAGGTGAAAGAGGTCTGGATACCTAGACTTTAGCCCGACAGCTGCCAATGATTTCTGTGACTTTGAGCCCTAGTTTCCTCACCAATATAATGAGAGTTGATACTGAAGGTCCCTTTTGTCCTACAAATCACTTCTTTGTGTCCCATATTTCATTGAGCTATGTTTTTTTTTTTTTAATTATTACAGTTTCACTAGGGGGAAAAACAATGAAGACAGAATATTCTTGATTTAAATGTTTAAGGATTGATAGGAGCTCAGACATTGTGGTTTTATTTGAATAGGTGATTCATGCACACAGTGCAAAATTTAAAAAGTACAAAAGTGTATACGTAAGAAAAAAAAAAGTGTATACAGAGGAAAGTCTCTCTCCTGTGTGTGACTCACTGCCACAGTTACCCTCCCGCAGAGGCAACTGTGTCCTGTTTCTTGAGTATTCTCCCAGAGATATTCCATGTAAATTCAAGCATTTATGCATGTATTTTTTTCTTTTAACAAAAATTATAGCATACTGTATACATTCCCCTGCACCTTGCTTTTTTTTCATTTCTTTTTAATGGCCAAATGGCATCTGTATATCTGTATTTGGGTATTGCACACACAGACATACACACATATGTATTTCCTAGATGGTGGAATTTGTTGGGTCAAATGTATATTAGGATGATTTCAGCTGCAAATAACAGAAAACCCTATTGATAGTGATTTAACCCATAACAAGTCTGGACACGAGTGATTTCAGGATTGGTCTGGCAGCTCAATAAGGTAATAAAGGGCTCTGAGTTCATTTTATCTTTCTTCTCTGCAACTCTTAGCAAATTGACTTTTCTTTTTTCATAATTGCAACATAGCTGCTGTAGCTCCAGGCATCATGGCCCATTTCAAGGCTGGAGGATGAGGGAAGAGGCAGCTCCAGCAAACTCTCCTTTTGAATTTGGCTCTTTTAACAGGACGGCCGAAAGCCTTCCCAGTAGTGCTCTGGTAGATGTTTCCCAATGTTTCATTAGTCAATGTTGGTCACAAGGAGGCTTGGAAAAGGACTGTCTGGCAAAGGGGAATGGGTACTGATCCCAGTACTGGATTTTGGTATCGTAGTGTGCTGATTTTAAGAACTGAAATCTGTTGGTATAATACTGTTTTTCTTTAATTTAGCAATGTGAAGTTTTAATTATACACTGCATTAAAATTTTAAATCAAAGTTACACGTTTTGAAAGTATTCTCACCACACCCTTTCTCTATTTCAAATCTTTCCAAGTTATCTTTTCATTGATTTGATTCCAGTTTTCCTCATCATTTGAGAGGCTGAGCATCTTTTCATTTTGGTCATTCCTGTTTTCTCAGAGCCAGTTTGGGTCCTGATTTTCTTCCAGAGTTTCCTGACAGAGTCATTTTAGAATGGAAGGTCATATGGAACTACAGCTGCAACAATGGTGACGTTATCTCAGAATTATTAGTTAGGGGTAACCATATTTCCCAATTTGGACCTGTTATCCAGGGTATTTTATTTATAGCACCCACTCATTCAATCTCAAAAGTGTCCCGGTTTGGATGAAAAATCGTATGCTTACTTATTATTTGAAATACACATCAAAATACCACTGTTGCCGTTTTGCTTCAGTATTGCAAAATGTACAAGTGGGATTGTAATGCAGGCTTGGGTTTTGGTTTGCTTCCTTCATGGTTGCACCCCCAGAGCATAGAACAGGGCCTATCATGCAGTAGGTGCTTAATAAATAAGAATGAATGAAGGAATTCATTGCCTGAGACTGGGCACATTGCCACCTGAACAACTGGATTCTGTTAACAGGAAATATGGAGGCATGGTTTTGAGGTACACAAGTAATGGTCCTTGCCAAAACATGCATTTTAGATTTTGATAGATATTGTCAAATTGTTCTCAATAGGGGTTGAGCCAGTTTACACTGCTACCAGCAATAAGTGGGAGCATCCATATGGTGTTATCAAAATTTTTATCTGTTCCAATCTGGTAGCTTTACTTTGCATTTCTCTTATTACGTAGAAATGAATTTTTATTTCATTTCATTTAAACATATTTTCATATGTTTAAAAGTCATTTGAAATTCCTTTTCTGAGAACTGACTGTTCATATCCTTTGCCCATTTTCTATAAGTTATTGGCCTTTTAATTATTATTTGTAGGAATGCAAATAGTTGTTCCAAGTTTATCACGTTTTTTAAGTTTGTGAATGGTGTTGTTACTAAGCAGATTAAAAAAATTGTTTTAATATTTTAAAACAATTAAATATAAATTTTTATTTATATTTAGTTTATTTCCTTTAATAGCATCTATATTTTGTATTAAGTTTAGAGAGAGTTTTACCTACTCTCATTTTATAAAATACTTCTCCTTGTTTTCTTCTCATAATTTCAGGTTTTCAATTTTTCACATCTAAATCTTTGATCCATCTGGAATTTATTTTGGTGTAAGGTATGAGGTATGAATCCAATCTAATATTGTTCATTGAATAGTCCATCTTTTTCCCACTGTTGGGAATTCTAAAGAGTTTCTGATTTTCAGAGGCTCTATTTTCTATGACCAGTGATTTTAACACTCTAGTAAATTCTAAGGGAAGGAATTCAAGGTTAAAGAAGAGTCAGGATGAAAATTTAGTCTGTAGTGTTCATGTCTCACACTTCTTAATTTTATAATAATACCTTTTGTTGAGCATTCATGTGTTAAGTATAATACACATAGAAGATTGTATAAAGCATAGATAGACAGTTTAAAGAATAATGGCAAAATGAACACTTGTATTACCAGTTACCCAGGTTAACTCGTAAAACATTGTCATTAACTTGTAAGTTCCCTTGAGTGCTCTACTTCAATCATATCCTCCACCCTCACCCTCAAGAGATAACCACTATCCTGATAGTTTGATAATTATTCTTTTTTTTTTAAAGATTTATTTATTTTATTTCAATTATCCCCCCCTTGCTGCTTGTGCTGCTGTGTCCATTCGCTGCGTGTCTTCTCTGTGTCTGCTTATCTCCCCCTTGCTGTGAGGTCTTGCCGCATCAGCCCACGGCTCACGTGGCGCCGGCCTGCCCTCACAAGGAGGCGCCGGGAAGCGAACCCGGGGCCTCTCATATGGTAAA
>JAQZBX010067874.1:0-15856 GCA_029593785.1 Cabassous unicinctus
GCCTTCCAGTAAAAGAAAAAAAAAAAAAGAGGAGACTGAGGAATATACTGAAGAAATTGTAAACATACATAAAAAGATAATGGATATGATGGTGACGAATGGCACAATCCAAGAAGTCAAAAAGACACCGGAAGCACATAACAGTAGATTTGAACAGACGGAGCAAAGAATTAGTGATGTGGAAGACAGCACATCTGAAATCAAACAGATAGTAGAGCAGATAGATAAAAAGATAGAAAAAATCCTGCAGGGACTTAGGGATTTGAATGACAAGACAAAAAGCACAAACATATGCATTACAGGCATCCCAGAGGGAGAAGAGAAGGGAAAAGGGACAGAGGAATGTTGGAGGAAATAATGGCTGAAAGCTTCCCAACTCTATTTAGGGAGCTGGAAGTACAAGTCCAGGAAGCACAGCACACCCCAAACAGTATAAATCCCAACAGGCCTACTCCAAGAGATATATTCGTCAAATTGTCCAATGCTCAAGACAAAGAGAAAATACTGAAAGCAGCAAGAGAGAAGAGAACCATCACATACAAGGGAAGCTCAATAAGATTAAGCGCTGATTTCTCATCTGAAATCATGGAGGCAAGAAGGAAGTGGTATGACAAAGTTAAGGTACTGTATTAGTCAGGGTTCTCTTGGGAAACAGAATCAATAGGAGATATCTGTCAATAATATGAGACTTTATAAGAGTCTCTCATGCAACCGTGGGGATGCACAAGTCCAGGTTCCACAGGCAGGCTGCAAACCAGGGGCTCTGATGAAAGTCCAATGAAAGGTCCTTGATGAGTTTCTGGGAGAAGCTGGCTGTCCAAAGACGAGCTGGGAAATTTCTCTGAATGCTGAAATCACTTCCCCTCTTAAGGCATTCAACTGATTGGAAAAAAAGTGTCATCCATTGCTGATGCAATCTCCCTGATTTATGCAGATGTAATCAGCCATCCATGCAGTAAACTCACTGGTGATAGAAGTCCATAAATGCTCTTGTATTACAATTAGCCCAGTGCTTGTTGGACCAAACACCTGGACACAATTACCTGACCGAGTTGACACATTAGCCTAACCGTCACAGGTATTAAAAGAAAAAAACTTCCAGCCAAGAATTCTCTATCCAGAAAACCTGGCATTCAAAAATGATAGAGAAGCGAAGGCTTGAGTCTGGTGCCTTAGACTACTCGACCATCCTGACACCATCCTGAGGGCTCTGGAGACACCCAGGTCCTAAGGCAGGGCAGATAGCTCCAGAGTTTGGTGCCTTGCCAGTGGGCCCTACTTTGGAGTTTGTTCTCCTGAAAGTGACAGAGTTGGACTCAACTATGTCATCCCTGCACATGGCTCATCTTTCCCTTCTATTCAAACCTATACTTGGTGCTGGAGTTTGTAGGTGTACATCCAGAGACTTGAGTCTTTGGGCTGTCCATGTGCCAGCTGGGCCGGGAACCTCAGTGGAGCAGCAACTCCTACTCTACAGCTCATTGGACTTACCCAGGACAACTGGCAGGGAGATGATGATTGTCAATGGCTGTCCCAGGAAAGGGAGAGAGTCTGCAGCTGCAGGCAGGATAATCCCATCCATCTTCCCCATGGGATATAAGCCCCCTCTCAATTGGAGGTAGAGTGGACATCACCATCCCAGACTCCTCAGGATTGGGGGAAGAGCTATGGACTAGAGTGGACTTACTTGTATTCTACTATAGACATATTGTGATTCAAGCAATGGAAGAAATTACAACACTGATGTCCTGAGTGACACTGCAATGACAGATACAGGCCATTTTATATCATCATATAACATGCAAAACTGTGTGGGAGAGAGTGTGGTCTACAATGTGAACTATGGCCCATGCTTAATGGCAAAGCCCCAGGATGTGTTTATCAATTGCAATGAATGTGCCACACTAATGAGGGATGTTTATGTGGGAGGTTGTGGGAGGTGGGACATATGGGAATCCCTATATTTTTTGTGTAGCATTTATGTAATCTAAGTATCTTTCTGAAAAAAATAAAAATAAATAAAATTTTAAAAATAAAAAAGTTTTTAAAAAGCATGTAGAAAATAAATATGTTGACTTAAGTAATAAATGTAATTATCTGAACTCTATAAAAATGAAAAGAAAATAATGGGAAAATTTCAAAACTTAAAGATATTAAAACAACTGACTTGCAAACATTATATATAAATCAGATGGATAATATATAAGAGGAAAAATAAGAAGAAACGGTATACTATCACCAGTATTAAAAAAATGTTTATCATGATTTCACTTTACCAATAAAGCAGAGAAAATAATAATTTAAAAAATGATGGAGAGTTCAAAATATTCAAAAATAGACAGAAATTGAGAGAGTATGCCAATAAGAAACCGGCCCTTCAAGAAATACTACAGGAAGTTCTTCAGGTTGAAAGGAAAAAACAGGAGAAAGAGCTGGAGGAGAGTGTAAGAACAACTAAAACAACAAAAAGAGAAATTGAAACAACATATGACATACATAACTCCAAAGAAAAGATGGCTAATGTAAGTAATTCCTTGAGAGTAACAAAACTGAATGTTAATGGATTAAACTCACCAGTCAAGAGACACAGATTAGCAGAATGGATAAAGAAATATGACCCATTTATATGTTGTCTACAAGAAACCCACCTTAGACCAAGGGATTCAAGGAGGCTGAAAGTGAAAGGACGGAAAACAATCTTACAAGCAAACAATAACCAAAAAAGGGCGGGAGTAGCTATAGGAATATCGGAAAAAATAGACTTTAAATGCAAAACTATTGTAAGAGACAAAGACAGGCCTTATATATTAGTGAAAGGGGTAATCTTTCAAGAAGAAAGAACAATCATAAATATTTATGCACCTAACAGGGGCACCTCAAAACACATGAGGCAAACACTGGAAAAACTATGTGGAGAAACTGATGTCTCTACAATTATAGTGGGGGACTTTAATACACCATTATCATCACTAGACAGAAAGTCTGGACAAAGAATTGATAATGAAACAATGACTTTGGTTAACACAGAGGATGTGGAAATAATAGACATATACAGAACACTACACCTAAATACAGCGGGATACACATTCTTCTCAAGTACACATGGATCACACTCCAAGATAGACCACATGTTAGGTCACAGAAAAAATCTGAAGGAATTCAGAAAGAAAGCGCAGAAACACGATGGGGAGGAAATAAAGTCACTACCGATAATGACAAAATCCAGCTTCTTTTCTTTATTAAAATTTTTTTTAGAAAAATAGGAATAGAAGGAAACTTCCTCAACATGATAAAGGGCATATATTAAAAACCCAAAGTAATATCAAACTCACTGGTGAAAGACAGAAAGCTTTCCCTCTAAGATCCAAAATATGAGAAGGACAGCCACTGTCATCACTGTTATTCAACATTATGATAGAAGTTCTAGCTAGAACAATTAGGCTGGAAAAAGAAATAAAAGGCATTCAGATTGGAAAGAAAGAAGCAAAACTATCCCTATTTGCAGATGATAGGATGCTATACACAGAAAATCCTGAAAAATTTATAAAAAAGTTCCTAAGACTAATGAATGAATTCAGCAAAGTAATGGGGTACAAGATCATCACTCAAACATCACTAGTGTTTATATACATTAGCAATGAACAATTAGAAGACTGAATGATGAAAAATTCCATTTACAATAGCAAATATAAGAATCAAATACGTGGGAATAAGTCTAATCAAGGATGTAAAGGTCTTGTAGAAAGAAAATTACGAAACATGCCAAAGAAAATGAAAGAAGCCCGAAATAAATAGAAGGATATTCTGTGTTCATGAATTGGAAGATGAAATATTGTTAAGATGTTAATTATACCAAAATACACTTTCAGATTAAATGCATTCACACTCAAAATTCTAACAACTTTCTTTACAGAACTGGAAATGTAAATCATTAAATTTATATGAAAAGGTAAGGGCTCTGAATAGCCAAAGTGATCTTGAAAAAAAGAATGAAGTTGGAGTACCTACACTTCCCAATCATAAAATGTATTACAAAGCCACAGTAATCAAAACAGCATGGGAGATAAGAACAGCTATATAGACCAATGGAATCAAATTGAGAGTTCATTAATCAACCCTCACATTTACGGCCAACTGATTTTTGACAAAGGGGCGAAGATTACTCAATCGGGAAAGAACAGTCTCTTCAACAAATGTTTCTGGGAAAATGGGACCTCCATCTGCAAAAGAATAAAGGTGTACCTCTACCCCACACCATATAAAAAAATTAACTCAAAATGAATCAGAGACCTAATTATAAGAGCCAGAACACTAAAACTCCTAGAATAAAAAACATAAGGAAGCATATTGTGTTAGGCAGTTTCTTAAGCTTTACAACCAAAGCACAAGCAGCAAAAGAAAAAAACAGATAAATGGGACCTCATCAAAATTTAAAACGTTTGTGCCTCAAAGGACTTTATCATGAAAGTAAAATGACAACCTCCACAATGGGAGAAAATATTTGGAAATCACCTATCCAATAAAAGTTTAATACCTAAAGTATATAAAGAAATCCTTCAACTCAAAAAGACAAACAACCCAATTTAAAAATGGCAAAAGATTTAGATATAGCTCCAAAGAATATATGCAAATTGCCAAAAAAAAAAGCACATGAAAAGATACTCAACATCATTAGCCATTAGGGAAAACAAAGACCAAAGCCAAAGGCTACCTATTCACCCCCAATGGGATAAATAACTACTGTTAAAAAAAACCACCACCAGAAAATTTACTAGTGTTGGAGAGACCGTAGTGGAAAAGGGATAGGAACATTCACTCACTGCTGGTGGGAATGCCAACAGAGCAGCTCTTTGGAAGACAGTTTGACAGTTTCTGAGAAAGTTAAATATAGAATTATCATATGACCAGGTGTTTTAGTTTACGAAAGGGCTTCCGATGCAAAATACCAGAAATGGGTTGGCTTTTATAAAGCGGACTTATTTGGGGTAAAAGCTTATAGTTCCAAGGCCATGAAAAGTCCAACTCAAGGCACCACAAGATGTGCTTTCTCACCAAAGTCAGTTGTCATGTGATGAAGCAAGATGGCCACCAATCTCTACCAAGGTCTCTGCCTTCCCCTCCAGAATCTACCATCATCTCCTGGAGCTCAGCTATGGACAAATAGGCACAGGACAAGTCTCTTACTGGGCCCTTCTCTCTCAGGCTCAGCTTTTCCACTTTCTGCTTGAGCTCAGCTGTCAGAACACCTGCGGTCCTTTCTCTCAAAATGCAGGATCAAATATGGCAGCTTCCTTTCTCTGTTACATGTGGCTGGACCAAATATGGCAGAGCCCCCTTTGCCTGTGTCTCTCTCTCTGTGTCTCCATCTATATCAGACCCAGTAAGAGGACAGAGACTCAGCCTGAGTCACACCTCACTGATGTAGTAAAATCAAAAGCCCTAAAGCAATCTTATCAAGTAATCTAATCAAAGGCCCCTCAACTGAGTTTAACGCAAAGGATACCATACCCACAAGAATAGATTACCTTTAGAACATAATCTGTTTCTTTTGGGAATTCATAAAATAACTTCAACCTGTCATACCTGGCAATCCCACTTCTCAGTATGTAACCAAAATAACTGAAGGCAAGGATTTTAACAGATATTTGCACACAGATGTTCATGGTGGCATTATTCACAATTGCCAAAGATGGAAGCAACCAAAGTTTCAATAAACCAATGAATGGATAAACAAAATTTGGTATATATTCACAATGGAATATTATTTAGCCATAAACAGGAATGACATTCTGATACATACAACAATATGAATGAACCTTAAAGACATCATGTTGAGTTAAATAAGCTAGACACAAAAGTACAAATATTGTGTGATCTCATTGATATGAAACACTTAAAATGAGCAAACTCAGTCAGAATATAATCTAGAATGTGGGTTACCGGGGGATAAGATGCAGGTAGGGAATAGGGAGTTAAAGCTTAAAATGTACAGAGTTTCTCTTTGGGATGATGGAAAAGTTTTGGCAATGGTTGGTGATTATGGTACACAATATTGTGAATGTCATGAAAAGCACTGAATTATATATTAGAATGTGGTTAAAACAGGAAACTTCAGGTGTACATATGGTATTTGAAGAATGTTTTTTTAATCCATGGAACTGCACAACACACACACAACACCCACAGTAAGATACTACTTCACACCTACAAGGGTGGCTATAATCAGACAGACAGGCAATAACAAGTGTTGAAAAAGAAGTGGAACCCTCGTACACTGCTGACAGGAATGTAAAGCAGTTCAGCTACTTTGAAAAAGAGTGGAACAATTTATGAAAATATGAAATATAGAGTTACTATATGACCCAGCAATTTCATTCCTAGGTATATGCCCAAAAGAAATGAAAACATGTATCTACACAAAAGCTTGGACATGAGTGTACCTAGCCAAAAAAATGAAAGAGCCCAAAAGCTCAGCAACTGATAAATAGATAAATAAAACCTGGTATAGCCAACTAATGGTAATAATAAGAAAGAAAGCACTGATACATGCTACAACATGGATGAAACTTGAAGACACAATGCTAAGTGATGGAGGGGCCACAAACAATATAAAGTACATTTATATGAAATGTCTAAAATAGGAATATCTAAGAAAGCAGATGAGCAGTTCTCCTGAGCTGCAAGGGGAATATAAGGATTGTTGGGCTGGGGGAGATGGCTAACACTGGCAGGATTTATTTGAGGGGGTAATGGAAACTTCTCAAATTGACTTTGGTAAAAATTGCATAACTCTATGAATATACTAAAAGCCATTGAACTGTATATTTTATAGGAGTGAATTTATGGGATATGTATTATTATTTCAACAAAATTTCTTAAAATTGGAATATATACCGTATAATTCCATTTATGTGAAGTTCAAATATAAACAAAACTAATCTATGCTGTTGGAAGTTGGAATAGTGGTAATCCTTACAGGGAAATGAATAAGGGAGGCATAATTAGAAAAGAGCACATGCAATACTTGAGGACTATGATAACATTCCATTTCTTGATCTAGCTGATAATCAGAAGGGTGGGTTCTTTTCATGAAAACGTACCTCATTGTAAACTTATGATTAGTACACATTTTGGTAGGTGCATTGTATTTCAATAAAAAGTTTCATTTTATAAAAAAGTAAACTGATTTAAACATGATTGTATCCCACTATTTCCTTTAAATTCTACTTCCGAAAGAAAAATTACTAATCATCCTCCATCCACAAAAATGCTTCCCTTAATTCATTTATTTCTATTACAAAGCTGAAGAAAAGTTAGTATTAACCTGCAACAAAAAGTATTCAAAAATATTTTAAATGAATGAGAAATTTAGAAGACCATTCAGTACTAAAATACATGTCAATAGGTATTATTAAATGTCAAGATCATCTTTAAAACCATTTGCATGACATATTAAAACAGTTATCAATGTTTGAAATATTTTATCTACTAAATTATCAATTAAAATATGTCTAAAATTATTAATGAATGTTTTCAAATGCAGCTACACATACTGAAGTACTTGTTTTTAAAAGAAAATATGCAAAAGAGATGCAAATATATAACGTAGCAAGGATATTAATAAAATGTCACAATTCTTTTAAAGTTCTAAATGAAAACGTACTATGAAAATGAATATATGTGGGGGATATAGTAGCTTATTTTTTAATCTCCCCAAATTACCACATCAAAACATATAACAAGAGAGCAAAATCCAAAATGCATGAGCAGTTTTTACAACAAAAGTAGGTGAGGAGGTATCCCCATGAACTATGATATACAAGGTGGTAAGGAGAAATCACCAACAGCCTCAACAATTGAACAGTATTGTTATGTCCAAGGAAAACAAGACAGAATAAATAGGGCAAATGACACACCTAAAACAGTGGAATCCCAAAAGAGGCAAGAGGTATTCACTACATAATATGTCAGGTCAATCTGAGAAAAGGGGCTCAAACCAGAAGAGGATTTACCCACTTCAACAGCCAGTGAGTACAAGTGTCTCAGAGTAAATCTAGCCCCTATGAACTCTTGAGAAATTGATGAGCCAGATCTCCCTCCCTGGACAGGGTTCCACACTGAGAAGAAACTGCTGAGAATGGATTCAAAACTAAGCATGACTTACTGTGATTCTAGCAGTAGAAGAACTGTTATCAATGATGTGGAAACAGTGGCCCTGGAGATTCTAAGGAGAGGGAGAGGGAAAAATAGGTGTAATATGGGGCATTTTTGAGACTTGGGAATTGTCCTGAATGACACCACAATGAAAGACACAGGCCATTATATATCTTCTCATAACTTACAAAATGTGCGGGAGAGAGTGTAAACTACAATGTAAACTATAATCCACACTTAGTGGCAATGCTCCAAAATGTGTTCATCAATTGTAACAAATGTATCACACTAAAGAAGGACATTGTTAATGTGGGAAGATATACAAGGGTTAGGGAGAGGGGCATATGGAAATTCCCCATATTTTTTATGTAACATTTATGTAATCTAAGTATCTTTTTAAAAAAATAAAAAAGTATATTATAAAAAACAAACTAAGCATGAGACGGATAATAGAGACTAAGGAAAGAAAACATGTAAATTAAATTAGGGGAGTGGAAAACAGCCAGGAAATCTCAGCTATCAAGCTGCTGTACAGTTAAGACTATACATGAAAACAACAGAAAGAAGAGCTATATGAAGTTGATAAATCTATTCTGAATCCTTTTTTCTTCTAAAAGTTAAACAAAATTAATTTCACATAAGCATAAGCAACAGGAAGGTACAAAGGAATGCTATTGGAAGAAACAAACAAAATGAGCAGAATGTCATCCCTATATACAACGAAGGCACACCAAAAAGACATGTCCAAAAAAGCAATTAAAACTACTGACTGATCCTTTAAAAGAAGCTAGTAGACTTTAAGAAAATTAGATATGACACTAAGAGATATGTAAATCATAATTAGAAAAACTTAGAAGTAAGGTGACAGAACTCAGTAAAGAATTAGAAATAAAAGAAAACTCTTCAAGAATGAAGGCTAAACTAGAAAAAATAAAAATGAATAAACATAACAAATGATTTTTAAGAGAAATAGAAAATTCAAAAAGAAAGAAACAACAAAAGTAAAGTGGAAATCGTTAAAGACAGGCAAAGAAGGTACAACAAACAGATAATAGAAGTCTCTAAAAAAGGAAACCAAAGCAGAACAGAACAAATGCTTGGTTATAATTCAAGAGAAGTGTACTTAAATTTAAAAAAAAACTTTGACTACATATTGAAGAACACACCATGTATCTAAGAATACTTATTCACAATTACTATCAAGACATATTGCAATGCAATTATCAGACAATAAAGGAATAAAAATAGTTCTCTGGCATCTAGACAAAAACATAAGTGAGATATAAGTGAAACACATTAGATTACTGGCTAGCAGCCTTTTCAACAGCATTATTTTATGCCAGAGGAAAAGGGAATAATATATTTTAAGATACACAGGGAAAGAAAATATAAGACAACAATTTTATATCTAGCAAAAGTGACCTTCAAGTATAAAGAACACAGGAATACTGATATCAGCACACAAGGATTCAAGGACTATTGTGTCCATAAGCCTCTTTTGAAGAACCTGCTATAAAATACGTTCCAGGAAACTATAATGTCTAGAGCATTAGGATGAGTAGTTAGATGTAAGCATATAATTACTCATAGAACTAAGTCTAAATGAAGGTAAAAAAGGGCAAGAATATAGTACATAATAGATATATGTTTTGACAATGCTGATACAAAACAGCAATAAAAAGTGAAAGAAATGTGAGGGCATATGAAAAATATTTTTCATCTCCAGTAATCACAAGCAATAGTATTCATATTTTTATTTTGAGATTATACGTGTGTGTAAATGTGATATAGAACAAATGCATAATTATAGACTACTCTAACATCATTATTCCATGTTCTTGTGAACCAAGATTTTCACTGTGGAAAAAAAGGAGATACAAATGTAATATAATTTCATTTAGTAAAAATTCTAAAATCCTGAATTTTACCTGGAAGTATCAGTATGAATTCTTGCGGCAACCTGTCATAAAAAATTCATTTTTATTTCCTACCTGTGTCTCATACAAAGGTTCATAAACAATGACCAATGAATCCTGTGGCAATGAGCATCTACAGTAATATAGACTGTGTTCTTGGGATATCACTTTCACTAAATAAAGATGCATCCTTATAGAATGGTCTTTCCAGGTCTAGGACAGAAAATTAACCATATGAACATCATTCAAAGACTACTAGGGTTGCTTCAAAAGGCCTTAGAAGCCAACTTTAAGAGGTATCCACAAGTCAAAGAAGAACCATTAGAGCATCAATAAAGACAATAACTGCAATGACCTGAAACACATCAAATATACTTAATATATTAGTTTGTAATAACATTTTTCCATGAATTTGTCATCTTTGTAGAATGATGGAAGCAATTAATTTCAACAACTTTTAAATAAAGGGTAAGAATAAAGTATTTATCTTGCCTTTCCTATATGAACTATTTCAATATATAATGAAGCAAATTAGGGGAATTGTCTTTTTAAACAAACAATTCTAATTTAAAAATGAAAAAGCAAAGAATTAAAATGTTACCATTTTGCAATCCCCAGTGATTTACTGAATCTAGGCATTGACCATCAACAGCTGCAAACATTACAAAAAAGAGACAACCAGATTTTGTGTGCCTCCTTATAAAAGAACATAATCTTAACAAAGGAGATATACACGAATTATGAGTTGATCAACTCATAATTCTATGGATCCTGCTTCCAATCAGCAGAAAAGACAGAGGACAGAAACATGCTGATATGTACCATGTATTTGCATTCAGCGAAATTCTGACTGTGGGAAATTCTACAGATGAATCAGCTCAGGAAAAGAAAGGGATTGGGTAGAGGGCTGGAGATTGAAGGAGACTAAAAATGCTTATCAACTGAAAAACTGGTGAAGACGAAACTATAGATTTTGGAAATGTATATTTGGGTGCTAAAACTACAAAGAAACATAAAGAAATGATCACCATACATGGCAGGATAGTGATTACTTTGGTCAGAAGCAAGGGTACACACACAGGATTCTGAGGTAGGTGACAGTCTTCTATATTTTAGCCAGGGTGAAAAATCACAAGGGTGTAACCCCTTATAATAATTCATCAAACCAAACACGTTTCTTGTGTGTTTATTTACTTTATGTTTTATTTTTGTGAAAAAAATTTTACAACTATTTAATATTTATACCATCACTGAGTCTCAAAGCTTTATTAACATAAAACCACACACATTTAATATCACATAATCAAGGAAGAATAATTTAGAATTAAATCAGTGAATAGAGTGCCAGCTTTTTGATTTAACAAAATAAAGTTTAAACTCACCACTGAGTATTGTTGAGCATCTGATAGGTATAATGAATCTGTGCTTATAGAAGAACTTAAAAAAAGCACCTCACCATTTAAGATGCTGTTTTTAATAACTGCAGGCATTTTCTTGCTCCCTGGGAAACTACAAGTAGTGGTTGGTCATCATAGTCTCCCTTTAATTACTTGTCTTTACTTCTGTTTCAAACTATCACATGCAAGTAAAAAGACTTTTTCACCCCTCATTAAAGAAAGTTTTTCATTGCTTCTTAAGAAAAGCTCATTTCAAAAGCTGTTCAACTTTCATGTTCTACACCGTCTCTGCGTTAAAAATTTATTGCACTAACATGACAATTTTATAGGAAAAAATACAACTGTATATCGAGCTGCCTTTCCTTTTTCTGGTTTCAAAGAGGGTGCAACCAAGTTTGAAAGCTAAATATGATGAGTCTATGAATAAATTTTCTTTAAGCTTATCAAAAACTAAATAATGTATATTAAGTGCAATTTATAAAGACCTGTGTATTATTAATATACATCAGTGGTTCAGGCCCCTGGGTGTACTTTAGAAGTTTTGAACAAGCATTAAATGCAGCATACTAATACCCAGACTCTAGCCTACAACAAGTCAATCAGAATCTGTGGGAGGGTAATATCTCAATTTTTTTCAGTCCTAACCACTAAATTCATAGATGATGGGTAGATGGATGGATGGATAGATGGATGGATGGAGAAGCTGAGGCTGGTTCTCATCCCCTACTGGTATAGCAGGCCACCCCCAGAGCCATAGAAAAAGCAGGGTTAAGGGGACATGGCCAGGCACCAACTAAGGCTTTGATTAGCAAATTCAGATAGCTGGACTCCAATTCTGAGCAAAGCTAAAGTTTAAACCCACCCAAGTCAGAAAGAAGCTGGCAGCCTCTGTTTTAATTCTGCCTCCACCAGGAGTAAAGGAGAGCTTATTGAAAAGCACAGTAACCTCCAGGGAAGGTGGGAATTGGTTTCAATCTGCCCAGGTCAGATAGCTGCCAGCAGCCATTGCTCAAACCCATCCCCTGCAGGTAGGGAAAGGCAGCCAACTGAGAAATGCAGTGACTTCCAAGGACAGTGGGGATCAGTTACAACCTGCCCAGGTTGAAAACCCCACTCTTGGCAGGGGAGGAGGTAGGGCAAAGTTTGATCACTTCTGGGGCAGAAAGCAGGAAAAGCTACTTCAAGATAAGTCATCAAAAATGGCACTTAACATATGACTGGCAGAGCTCTAATGGCTTTACACGTATTATTTAACTCTCACCTTTGATGGAGATTAATATCATCTCCATTTTACAGATGAGAAAACTGAGGCAGAGAGAGGGTAAGTGACCTGTCCAAGAGTCAGTAAGTGACAGATGAGACTCAAAGCCAGGCAATTTGCCTGCAGATCATGTTTTTTAACCAAGAACATTGTTTTTCTACCTTGATGGAATACTAAGGATAGGGTGTTCTAACAAAGATGGGGTTGGGGTGAGAAGGAGTTGGGAGAAAGGAGAAAGAAGAGAAGAGAAATAAATGTCAGAAGTAGAGCCACAGGAATAAAAGAATAAAAGGGAAGAGGAGCACAGTCTGACGCTGCCATTTAAGGCAAAGAGATTAGAGAAGCAGAAGAACTCCTTTCAAAGCCATCTTGAAATAAGTCATCTGTTAATGGGGTATTCAGCATATAAAAACCAATGTCTCCTTAGCAACCCAGCACTGGTACTTAAGACAGAAGTCTCTCACCAAAGTACTTCCAGGGTCAAACTACAGTGTAATTTAGGCACTAGGAAATCTCTGATGTTCAAACCTTACAGCCCCAAGAGAAGTGACTCCTGAAATCCCCAAAAGAAGTGACTCCTGAAATAATAAGTGTAACATGAGACATTTTTGAAACACTGTTAATTATTTTGCATGATACTGCAAAATACTGTCATCATAAATTTTCTCAAAATCTATAAAAATGTGCAGTGCAAAGTGTAAAACATAATATAAACTATAGACCATGCTTAGTAGCAAAGCTTCAATATGTGTCAAAGTGAAACACATGGACCACACTAATAAAAGATGTTCATTGGGAAAAGTGTGTCAGGGAGAGGGGGTAGGGTATATGGGAATCCCCTATATTTTTGATGGAACATTATGTCATCTAAAGCTCCTTTAAAAATAAAGAAAGAAAATGTTTTAATTGTGACATAGAAGCAGAAGTATCAGTGAGTTGTACTGCTAGGCAAGAGAAAGACTGGGGCATCATCAAAACTATTTGATATTTGAAAACATGGAAAGAGTTTCTGAAGAGAGTGTGCACTGAATGAGATCCATAAGAAATAAAAATCATACATTTGTCTTCACCAAACTTTAAACTATTGATGTGCAAAAGACAAATTATAAAGGCAAACTACAGATAGGGAAAAATATTTGCAAACTTAACCATAACAAAGAAAGAACAGATATCTAGAACATTTGGAGCTGATATCTGTAACAGATATCTAGAATATCAGGAGTGGATGTGGCTCAAGCAATTAAGCGCCTGCTTCCCACATGGCAGGTTCCAGGTACCTCCAAATGAGGAATGAACTATGGACTAGAGTGGATTTACTAGTATTTTACTATAGACTCATTGTGACTCTAGCAATGGAAGAAATTATATCATTGATGTGGAGGCAGTGGCCACTGGAGGCTCTGAGGGCAGGGGAGGGAAAGACAGGTGTAATGTGGGGGGCTTTTTCGGGACTTGGGAATCAGCCTGAATGGCACTGCAATAACAGATATAGGCTATTATATATCTTCCCATAGCCTGAAGAATTGTGTGGGAGAGAGTGTAGACTACAATGTGAACTATGGTCGAAGCTTAATGGCAAAGCCCCAGGATGCATTTATCAATTGCAATGAATGTGCCACACTAATAAAGGATGCTGTTTATGTGGAAGGGTGTGTGAGGTGTGGGGAGCAGGACAAATGGGAATCCCTATATATTTTTTGTAACATTTGTGTAAACTAAGCATCTTTAAAAAAATTAAAAATACATATTAAAAAATAAGTAAATAAATAAAGCTATGAAGAATGTAGGGGGAAAACAGGGTGATGTTTAAACAAGACCTGTATTTTACATATTTAGACAGGTACTTGTTAGCTGGTTTCTAGTTTAATTGCTTATTTATTTACTAATGCTTCAGCCATTAATTATTTATTATTTAAATAATTATACATTATTTAAATGTATTTAATTGCTAATAAAAGTTTTAGAAAACTGAAAAAAAAAAAAAAAACAAGCAAACAAATGAAAGAAGGAAAAAAAAAACCTCAGTGGAGCCAACTTGCCTTAGTGGTTGAGTGCCAAAGCTTATGTTGTTTATTCATGGAAATGTCATGTCTGGAGCACCAATTATTAGTGGTACCAGTCAGCTGCCAAACTTATGAGGCCTGGGTTCCACTCCTGGCCCTGGTACCACAAACAAACAAACAAACAAACAAAAACAAAACCCAGATATCTAGAATATATTAAAAGAATTTCCAATATTCTAAAAATACAACCATAAAAAAAACAATCCAATTAGAAAATGGGCAAAATATATGAACAAACATTTTATCATAGCAGATATATGTATGAGAAATAAGTATATACAGAGATGCTTGATATAATTAGCCATCAGGGTAATGCAAACTACACATTATGAGATGTAACTACACATTATTAAAACAACTGAAATATAAAATGACAATAGCAAATGCTGGTGAGAATGCAGAGAAACTGCATCTCTCATACATTGTTTGAGGGAATGTAAAATAATACAGTCACTCTGAAAACTAGTTAGCAGATTCTTATAAAACTAAATATATACTTATTATACAACCCAGCAAGAGCATTCCTGCACATTAATCACTTAGAAATGAAAACTCATCCCCAAACTAAAGTATCAGTTTGTTCTTTGAAAAGATTTAATCAAACTGATAAACCTCTAGCTAGGCTAACTAAACATAAAATAGAGAAGATACAAATTACCAACACCAGGAATGGAAAAGGGGTCATCACTACTAGTTCCACAGACGTTAAAAGGATAATCAAACAAAGAAAAAAGAAAAAGGCTAATCAAAGAAGCCTATGAACAATCCTATGTCCAATAATTCGATAACTTAGATGTAATGGCCCAAAACTCCTTGAGAGATGCAAACTATCAAAACTCACACAAGAACAAATGTATAATCAGAATAGCCCTATAGCCATTTAAATTTAAATCCTAATTAATAGGAGGCGGGTGTGGCTCAATCGATAGAGCTCCCGTTTACCATGTGGGAGGCCCCGGGTTCGCTTCACGGGGCCTCCTTGTGAGGGCAGGCTGGCCCGGGCCGCGCGGTGGGCTGATGCAGCAGGACCTCACAGCAGGGGGGAGATAAGCAGACACAGAGAAG
>JAQZBX010067875.1:0-15859 GCA_029593785.1 Cabassous unicinctus
GAAAGAAAAAAGTTAATAAAAAAGAACACAAAACCAGCAAGATAGAAATCAAAACCAGTAAAGTTGAGGACTAATAAAAAAGGGTGGAATGTAAGCACCACAACTGAAAGCAGAAGATAGAAAGAAGAAAGGCAATGAGATAGCTTTGGTAGACAAATCAGTATACACAGAACATGGAAAATTAAGAAAGAGAAGCACAGCAAAGAAGAAACAAACTAGCTGCACCTAATTTAAAAAAGGGGAGGTAGGAGGCAAGAGGAAAGAAAAACAAGAAACAAAACAACCACCACCACCACAACAACAAAAACAAAAAATCTCCTAACAAATACACAAGCAAACAGTCAAACAAAGCTAAGGAAGAATGGTGTTCCTTCTTGGGCCGTTGTGCAGCCCCTCAGGCTACCTGTGTTCTTCAATCAATTACCCTGCAGTCTTCTCTCTGCAGGTTTTGAGGTGGGTATTAGTGAGTATATTAACTTCTTATTTTTTTAAGTAACTTTTTTTTTGGAAAAATAAAAGACTTAAAAGAAGCTAGTACAAAAATAATGTCTATATTTTCCCTGTCTTACAGTATCAGATGGATGTTATATATCCTAGTGGATCGATAACAACTCTTAGAGGATTCAGGAATTGAACCAGGGACTTCATATATGCAAGGCAGTAATTCCTCCACTGAGCTACCCCTCCAACTGGGTCAACCCGCTCTTCAGAAAGCTATTCAGTCACTTTCCTCCAAGCAGATTTTAATCTCCTAGGGAGCTAGATTCAGCAGGCTGTATCAGCAGATTCCCTTTCCCCTCTCCTGGTCAGGTTGAATTCCCTTTTTAAATTCAGATGGGACCCTGATGACTGAGTACACCACAGCAAAGTGATTTTTCAAGCCTTTTCTAGGCCGCCCCCTCCTCCCAGGGTACCCTAAATAGGCTCTTGGAAACTTGTTAAGCACTTCCCACTGCCTGACTCACTTAGGGGAGTTGAAATTCTGATAGTCCTCAGTGCAGAACTATTAAATTGGCTGACTCCACACTCTCTCAAGCCAAGCCTCTGTATCCCAGGGCAGTTAGGTAAATCAGGCTTCCTCAGCAGAAACCTCTCCCCTCATCCTGGTGCCACTTTGATCTGGCTAGTGTGTTCCTCAGAGCTCTAAAGGGGTCCAGGCAACCAAACTCACAGAAAGGAAATCCCTCTCTGCCTGTTGCCAGAACCCTCCCACTCTCAGTGAATGCTCCCTTCCCATGGGTGGTAGGCAGGCATTGGAGCTCACCCTGGCTCTTTGTCCTGAGTGTGGGGCTTAGCCATCTGTGATTTCTATGGGGCTGAAAACTCACAGTTTTATCTTGAGCAATATATCTCCCTGTCCAGCTCACTCTAGATCACTGCCGCAAAGCCTCCTGCTCTGTGGGCTCCCAGAACATCTCACTTAGGGTGGCTCCTGTCCCCAACCAGCCGTCTTTTGTGAGAGAAATGGTAATTGCCCACTTAAACTGATGCCATCTTGCCCCCGACTCCAGCTTTTGGTTTTATTTATTTTTCATTTTATTCTCAGTTTCATTAATTCTGTTCTAATCTTTATTATTTCCTTTTCTCTGCTTGCTTTTTTTTTTATTGTGGATAAAAATCAAATTTTTCATAATACATACCAGTATTTGTAAGATGATATATAAATATATAGGCATATATGTGCATTTGCTGAGATAATGTAAATTTTTTATGAATATATATTTTAAAAGGTGCTTAGATTACCTAATTATTACACAGAAATTACAGGGATTCCCATGTTCCCCACCTCCCACACCTCCCACAACGTCCCACACAAGCATCCTTCATCAGTGTGGCACATCACCCGCAATGGATATACACATCCTGGGGCCTTGCCATCAAGCATAGACTACAGTTCACATCATAGACTACACTCTCTCCCACACAGTTCTGCATGGTATATGCTGATGTAAAATGGCCTACATCCGTCGCCGCAACACCACTCAGGACAACCTCCAAGTCCTGAAAAAGCCCCTGTATTTCAACTTCTCTTCCACTCCTTGGCCCGAAAGCATCCAGTGGCCGCTGGCTCCACCTCACTGTTATAATTTCTTTTCTGCTTGCTTTTGGCTTAGTTTGCTGTTTTTTTCTAGTTCCACCAGGTGTGCAGTTAGGTCTTTGATTTTAACTCTTTCTTCTTTTTTAATATAAGCATTTATGGCTATAAATTTCCTTTTCAGCACTGCTTTTGTTGCATCCCATAGGTTTTGATATGTTGTGTTGTCATTTTCATTTGTTTCAAGGTAGTTTCTGATTTCTTTTGTAATCCCTCATTTATCCACTGAGTATTTAAAGGCATGTTCTTTAACTTCCATATATTTGTGCCTTTTCTGCTTCTCATCCCCTTATTAATTTCCAGCTTCATTCTATTGTCAGAGAAATTACTATGTATAATTTTAATCTTTCTGATTTCATTGATATCTGTTCTGTGGCCTAGCATGTTGTTTATCCTGGAGAATGATCCATGTGTTCTAGAGAAGAATCTATATTCTGTTGTATTTGGGTGCAATTTTCTGAAATGTCATTTAGGTCTAGATTATTTTATGTATTTTACAAGGACTTTGTTTCTTTATTATGCCTCTTTTGAGATGTTCTGTCTAATGGTTATGATGGGGTATTAATGGCACCTGCTTTAAGTGTAGAGGTGTCTATTTATTGCCTAAGATTTTCCAGTGTTTTTCTCATGTATTTTGGGACACCCTGGTTAGGTGCATAAATGTTTGATTGTTTTTGCTTCTTGATAGAGTACGCTTTTTATTAATATTGTGTCCTTCTTTGTCTCTTACAATAGCTTTGCATTTAAAGTATATTTGTCTCATATTGGTATAGGCACTCTTGCTCTTTTTTATTTATTGCTGGCATGTAAAAATCATTTTCCAACCATTCACTTGAAATCTCCTTACATCCCTGGGTTTAAGGTGACTTTCTTGGCAACAGTATATAGATGGCTCATATTTCTTCATCCATTCTGTCTATCTGTTTCCTTTATTGAAGAGTTTAATCCATTCACATTTAATGTTATTAATTTTAAGCCAGTATTTACATTAGCCATTTTTCTATGTCATATTTTTATTTCTTTTTCACTGTTTTAGTTATTCTTACTAGTAATTTTCCTTTCCTCACTCTTCTCCAAACATCACTCTCTTTTTTTTCCCTTTCAACCAAAGAACTCAGCAATGATAGTGCTGAGGAGAAAAGAAAATTACTTCACACAACCATTGAGGAAAAAAAGAAATTATATGTAAATATGAAAGTGATATTTGCATTATTGATCATGATGGGGAATACAGTATGCTTAGAACAACAGTCTCCACCTTTATTAAAAATAAAGAAGCAATAAAAATAGCTGATGTTGCAAAAGGAGATAAAGCAGCATTCTTGAGCACACAAGATAGTTGAAAAGCTGTTATAAATTTGGATAAATGAGAAGAAGTTAGCCAGCAACAGTGTATTTGAAGCCATGATATGTGAAAAAGTGAAAAAGTTGCATGCCAATCTTTTGAAAAACAAACCACAACTGAGTGATGAGAGTGTCGAAGATTTTAAGGCCACCCATGGCTGGTTTGATAATTTTAAAAAGAGGACCAGAACTGTGAATTTTTTGAATAAACAAACAATTTCACACTTTTGAGGAATTCTGCAAAGAAAAGAGAAGCAGTCCTCATTGGATAAGTTTTTATTGAAGGTAACAAAAAGTGTGTCAGAACCTGTTGTGCAAGTTGAAAAATGGCAGAAAAGATAAACAACACCTGAAGTGCAAATGCCCAATGTTCTATTGGAGGGAGACTGTCCTTCCAAGCAACACTCCATGTAACCTCACCTCCTCACCACTCTCCTCCCACCATCCCATTAGGACATGGAATATTTTCAGTACAAATAAGATTTAATTTTTAAAAAATCTAAGTATTTATTAATTTTTAGGTTTATTTCTCATGTTAAGTAATGATATATAACCTTATTTTTACATATTGCATTAAAAATGTGCATTGTCTTTGGTTTGGGAAATCATTAAATTTATTTACATTACTCCTTATTGGAAAATTTTGTTTGGTACTCATCATTTTTGGTACTCATCATGCCTCCCAGAACCAATAAATGATGAGAATCAAGGTACCACTGTATTATATATTCTTGTAGTTGTCCTTGTTCCCCTGCAAAAATTTTAAGATTGTATAAAAGGAAAGATAAAAGAAAAGAAAAATAATAAAATTGTAAAAATGGAAAATAGACAATTACTATAAAATAGCCAGGAAATCATAAAAAGTACAAAGGCTTAAGAATTAAAAAGGTGGAATAAAAATGAAAAGGAAGACAAATCAAACTAGAAAAGTATAGAACAATATAACATATAAGAAAAATGAGAAGAGGAGGAAAAAAAAGAAGACAAGATATGGTAGAATGAAAGAAAATAAATGGAAGAATGAAAAATGAAAGAAAGCAAAGGAATAAAAATAAGGAGAAAACGGAAGGAAAGAAATAAAAGGAAACAAAGAAAGAGAAAATACAAAAAAAAAAAGAAAACAAAGAACAACCCAAGAAAAATAAGCTTCCCTCTTAAGCCACTGGGAACCTTCTCAGTGTGCCAGGGCTCATCAATCACCCTGTAGCCCACCCTCCACAGGTACAGTATTTGGTTTTACAGAATAAAATAAAAGATAAGAAAATAAAAAAAAAATTTAAAGTAAGAAATATAAAGAACAAATTTTTAAAAACTAAAAAAAATATCTTGGCCTATAAGTTCACTTTTCCAAGGTGTCAGCTGTATGCCTGACAACCCACTGGATCACTCTCTGGATTCCTCCTCATAAACAGTCCTGGGGATTGAACTAGTGACCTAGTAGTTGTGAGCCAAGCATTCATTCACTGAGCTACCCCCACTTCACAGGTTAGAAAGGCTTCTCAAAATTATTCTGTCCCTCTCTTCCACATTTCCTCTCAGGAAATTTAGGTTTCTAAATATTTGCTGGCTATCTCTCATGGCTTCCTATTCTCTATGTCTATTAGCCTCCCCCTCTCTGATGCAGTTCTTTTCTCTCAAGGGCAGATGGCTATGATACATTGCATGATCTGATTCCTCCTCACCTCTCCCTGTAGTCTTTTCAATGCTGACTGGGGTCCTTTTTCCCCTTAATTCTGTCTTCCTTTTGTCCCCTTCTCTTTATACTTATTTCTTTCTGAGTTTACTGGGTGCCTGACCCACAGTTATTTGACCCTCTGCTCTCTCATGGATGGGTCATTTGCAACCTCCACTTGCTGGGCTGGTCATAGCGAAGATCCAAAGTGGGCTCACCTGGCCAAACTCACTGAAGAGAAATGACACTGCCTTCCCCCAGACTCCTTTTTCTCCCAGGGAGGAGGGCCATTTTCCCCCCCATTTGGTTGCAGTAAACCAGGGACTTTACTGAGGCTATTTAGCTGGAGGGTGGAGAATATGTGCCCTTCCAAGCCACAAGGCGAGTAACTCATGATTTTCATTTGGCCTCTGTCTCCTTTCTCTCTCCCTTCTGAATGATGTGCAGCACATTCTTGGCCTCCAGATCCCCAAAGCAACTACTTTGGATGGTTTTTTCCCCTTCTTCCATTGTGTTTGTGAAAATTTTGAGCCCTGCATAGCTACTCCAATGCCATCTTCCCAGAAGTCCTTGACTTTTAATGGTACATGGGAGCAAGCAAGTAAAAATTTTCAGTAGATATCAGGATTTAGGAATTGAACCCCAAGGTCTGCACTTCTCAGTTGGTTTGTTAAATAGAAAAGCCATAGTGAGGAGATCAAAGAATACAATTTGTTCTTGGAAAATTTATAATTAGTGATATATACACCAAGACACAAGTGTACACACAAACACATATATCACACTCATGGCAGTTAAATATATCAAAGCAATAAATGTATCAATGCAAAATGATCCCTAAAGGTTGAAATATAAAAGCGCTGAATAGACAATATGAGGAAATACAAAATAAATTAATATTTACATTGGGATTGGAGTTTGTAAAAAAAAAGAACAACATAATTGCCAGGTAGAAGTGAGATTTGAACTACATTTGAACAGCTAAGATAAGACTGTTGATTTTATAAGGGACAGGAATGGGACAAAAACAAAGATCCAATGATAAGGCATCATTGAAATGAAAGCACCAATAAATTGTGTTATTTTATGAAGAGGAGAAGCTGTGCTAACTATAAGGAGGGATAATTTTATAGGCTATAATACAATGTCAGCAATTCTGGCTAATTTATTTCTTAGCCTTGTGTGGTGGTTTGAGGCTGTATGTAACCCAGAAAAATATGACATGGAAGCTGATGGAGCTCAAATGATTGAGCTCCTACCTGCCACATGGGAGGTCCAGGTTCAGTTCTTGGTGCCTCCTAAAGAAGACAAACAAGGCAGGAAGCTGACACAGTGGACTGGTGAAGCAAGCTGATGCAACAAGATGGTGCACCAAGAGACACATGGAGGAAAACATATTGAAAGATACAACAAATCAGGAAGGGGGATGGCTCCAGTGATGAGTTACCTCCCTCCCACTTGGGAGGTCCCAGGTTTGGTTCCCTGTGCCTCCTAAAATAAATAAGACCATGACACAACAAACAGAGACAGCAAATACAAACAATGAGGGGATTGGGAGAAATAAATAAATAAATTAATAAATAATTTGAATGACAGATTCAAAGGACATTTTAATCAATTTAGGGAAAACAGATAATCATTCACAGAGAAATTTATTAAATATTATGCATTTGTATATATATGTATTATTTTATTTTCAAAACTAATTCAGAGAGGACAAAAGAGAGAGAGTGGTAGAGAGATCATATGTTTTTGCTTTTTTATTAATATTCTAATGTCTAATAAACAGTTTATCTTCTCAAGTAGTTTAAAATTACCTCAACAATAATAATCAAATGAAATGTTTGTTTGACATAAAAATATTTTCCTTATACTGGGTCCTTCCACATACTATTAACTGATTAATTTGGGTATACAATTTGAGTCTTTGATGTTTTGGCAAGAACTTAGGAATTTTGATTTTTGAGTTTTTGGTTCTTGGGTAATGAATGGATTATCCATGACAAGATTTACCTCTGCATCTTTGGAATTAAGGAAAATGCCACTAGTGGTTAAGGATGAATATGGTAAACCAGACTTCCTGGGTTCAAATATCAGCTCTGCACTCTATTAGATACAGCAGCTTGCTTAACATACATGGACCTCAGTTTCCTTTTTGGTAAATTGTGGTTAATAACAATGCCAAACTGATGTTTTTGTTTTAAGTTTAAATGAGCAAATAAATGTAAAAATCATAGAAGAGTACCTGGCTCATGTTAAGTGTTCCCTTAATTTTGGCTGTTCTGGTTATTGTCAATATTTCTTTTCAGGTACAGTAGAAATGCTGGATGTAACAATAACAGCACCCAAAGGCAATTCAACCTTTTGGGTTCTTCTGATCATCCTTATCTGGAGAAGATCCTCTTTGTGGTCATCTTGACTGTATATCTCCCGACCCTTGTGGACAACATCCCATTAATCGTGTTGTCCAGGGTTTACCTCTATCTGCAAACTCACATGTACTGCTTCCTCACCCACCTCTCTTTTCTGGACATTAGTTTCACCACTAGCTCCATCACAACAGCTGCTCTATAATCTTAGTAGTCCTGAAAACACCATCAGTTACCCTGGTTATGCTATCCAGCTCTTCCTATTCCTGGGTCTTGAAGACATGGAGAGTCTGCTCCTCACTATCATGTCATATGACCAGTGTGTTGCAGTCTGAACCTCCTACACTATATGGTACTCATGAATTTAAAGCTCTGCCTGAGTTTGATGTCTATGGCCTGGGACTATGGGCTGGCCAACTCATTGGCCATATCTCCAGTGATACTGCAGTTATCCTGTTTGGGGGCCATCTTGTGAATCACCTCCAGGGTGAGATTACAGCCCTGATTTGAGTGGCCTGTGTCAACCTTATGGCCATTGAAGGCACCTTGTATGACCTGGCCATGGGCATTGTGCTCTCACCCCGGGTTTTTATTCCATTCTCCTGTGGCTACAATGTGAATGCTGTGTTAAAAATTCAGTCAGCATTAGGGAAGCAAACAGTCTTCAACAATTGTGGCTCCCAGCTCACCATGGCTCATTTTTCTACAGAAAAATCATCTATATGTGCATGCAACCTGGAAACAGCTCCCCCAGGACCAAGGCAAGTTTCTCACCCTCTTCTATAACGTTGTCATCCCACTCCTGAATCCACTGATCTAAACCCTCAGAAACAAAGAAGTGAAGAGGGCATTGAGGAGACTTATGCTCTTTAACCAAGAGTTTGGAAAAGAGGAAGGACAAGCAAGAAACCTGGATTTACACCATGGCCTGATTGCCAAATACAAGTGCCACTGAACAAATCTGGCAGTATTTTGTCAGATCTGGTCTTGGACTATGATTCTCTACTTATTTTCCTTCTCCTGAGTTTCTATATGAATGCTCTAATTCTGAAATTGTGTCTTGATACGTGTACTGAACAACACATATTATACCCAAACTCTTCAAGGTGATCTATAAGCATGTCCAAAGAGCAAAAAGATAGAAGGAGTTATAAAAGTGAGCTTCTCTCAACCTATATCAGACTGCCAAGTGGGAAATAGAGATTTTCTTAATCAGAAATATTTATTGGGTGTTTGTTTTTAATTCATTAACTGTTTTCTGAGAAATTCAGCACAATTTGGTGTTTTCTACTTCCTTACTTACTATCTTAAACCTTTCATCAACACTTATTCACGCTTACCATTTTTTGGCTTCTTTGTTTGTTTTGTTTTGTTCTTTTACCTTTCACCCCAGGCTTTGGCATTATCCTCAAACTTTTGTGTGAGTATCTTGGGAAATAAAGAAGTTAATCTATAATAATATTAAATTGGCCATTTAAATCTAAAATTATCTTAAATAATGATGCATAGTCCGTGTAATTCCAAAAGTGTTATTATTTCTATGGTACATTTTTATTAGTGAGAAAAACCTGATATTTATTAAGTTCTTGCTGTATGCCAGGCTAGCATGAATACCATTAGCATTATATTATCCCCTTAGGAAAAGAGGCTTCGAAGTTAAATCATTTACTCAGGGTGAATTGAATCAGATTTACTCCAAATTCTCACTTTTAAATTCTGCTGTGACATGATTTTTTAAAATTTATTTCAGCACAAAATTTTCCATTTAAATCATTTTCATGTGTACAATTCAGTGATGATATTTAGTTTCAAAATGTTGTGCTACTATCACTGCAATTTGTTACCAAAACTTTTTAAATCACCCCAAACAGAAACTCTGTAGCCTTTATACAGTAACTCTTTATCTTCTCCCCCAATCCCTGGTTACCTGTACTCTATTTTATGTCTCTAAATATTTGCTCATTTTAATATATATATAATCTTACAATATATGGCCTTTTGTGTCTGGCTAATTTCACTCAACATCATGTATTCAAGGTTGTAGCAACATGCTAGAATTTCATTCTTTTCTGTGGTTGAATAATATTCCCTTGTATGTGTATGCTACATTTGTGCATCCATTTATCTGTTGATGAACTCCTGGATTGCTTCCACTTTTGGCAATTGTGAATAATGTTACTCTAAGAATTAACATGCAAATATCTGTTCAAGTCACTGTTTTCAATTCTTTCAGGTATATATCTAGAAATAGGATTGCCAATTTAATTTTTGAGGAACCACCAAACTGTTTTCCACAATAGTAAAACCACTCTACAGTCTCATTGCCAATGTAGGAGTTTTACTAATTATCTGCATCCTCACCAACAATCCTTATTTTCTGTTTTATTAATAATAGCCACCCAAGTGGACAGGACTAGGTATTGAATTTTAGTTTTGATTGACATCCTCCTATAGGCTTATGATGTTGAGCATCTTTTCATATGCTTATTTGCCATTTGAATATTTTCTTTGGAGCCAAGTCTTTTCAAGACCTTTGTCCTGTTTGATATTGGTTTTAATCTTTCTGTTAAGTTCTAGGAGTACTTTATATATTTTAAATATTAAAGTTGTCAGATAAATGATTTCCAAATATAATCTCCCAGTACCTAGACTATATTTTCACTTACTTTTTTATCCACTGTTACACAGTTCTATGTTTTATACTTTAATTTTTATTCTAGTAACATATATAAGACCTAAAATTTCACCTTTTAACTACATTCACATATATAATTCAGTGCTGTTTATTACACTCAGAAAAACATGCTACCATCATCCATCATCCATATCCAATATTTTGCAATCAACCTAAATAGAAATTCTGTAAAATTTAAGCATCAGCTCCCTATTCTCTACTCCAATCTAGCCCCTGAAAACCTATATTCTAATTTATAGTTCAGTAAGTTTGCTCATTATAATCATTTCATAACAGTGAAATCATACAATATTTGTCCTTTAATGCTTGGCTTTTTTCACTCAGGATGATGTCTTTAAGGTTCATCCATATTGCCATATGTATCAGAACTTCATTTCTTCATGCAGTTGAATAATATTCCATTATATATATACAAATTTTATTTATCCATTCATCAGTTGATGGACACTTGGGTTGCTTCCATATTTTGACAATTGTGAATAATGTCACTGTGAACATTGGTTTGCAAGTATCTGTTCAATTCTTTTGGGCATATAACTAATAAAGTGATTGCTGGGTCATATGGTAATTATATACTTAGCTTCCTAAGGTACTGCCAAATGTCTTGCTCAGTGGCTGAGCAATTTTCCCAACAGTAATGAATGAGTGTTCCTATTTCTCCATATCCTTTCCCACACTTGCAATTTCAGGTGTTTTTAAAATAGTTGACATTCTGTTGGATGTGAAATGTTATCTCATTGTGGTTTTGATTTGCATTTTATTGATAGTGTACTGGTTTGAAACTTTTGTGGAACCCAGATTATTAAGTTCTTAAAATAACTAATTCCTTTGCAACCAAGTCTGTTGTATGTGGGACCTTTTTGTTAGAGTCTGTTAAGGAACCTTTTGAAATAAAGACTTTTTATTAGATCACTTCAGTTAAGGTACATGATTAGATTGCAGGACCCAGAGTGGGTCCAATTCCTTTTACTGGAGCTTATATAATGAGAGGGCTGAAAGCAGAGACACACAAAGTATAGCCATCATTTTACCCTGCCATATGAGATAGGACTCCATGATCTGCTGAAGTTACAGAAGACAGAGAAACACTGAGAAGCTGAGGCAAAGGCTGGCAGTTGGTATTTCTGGGCAGCCTAGAAGGTAGAGATGAGCCATATGCTGGATCAACTACAGCCAAGGTCAGGGAGAAATTGAGCCTAGAAAAAAGCAAAGACCAGCTGCCATTTTTGGCTTAACACATAGCATGAGTACATATTCAGCAACATCAAACTTTTGGTGAAGATGGTGATGCCTTGATATGTAAATTTTCACAACTTCAGAATTGTAAGACTACCTTCATAAATTCCCACTATGAAAGCCAACCCAATTCTGGTACTTGGTATTGGCAACCACTAGCAAACTAAAACAGCTAGTGTTGATGAGAATATTTTCTTGTGCTATTAAGCCATTTTCATATCCTTTTTGAAGAAATGCCTATTCAAGTTTTTGCCCATTTTTAATTTGGTTGTTTGTCTTTTTATTGTGAAGTTATGGGATTCTAAAGAATCATATGTGTGTGTGTGTGTGTGTGTATATATATATATATATATCTCCTTAGGCCAATACTATGCTACTTTGACCATGAAAGCTTTGTAATAATAATCTTCAAAGCCAGGAAGTGTGGTTCTGGCAACATTGATACTCTTTTTCAAGATATTTTTGGCTATTCTGGGCCCCTTTTCTTTCAAAATACATCTGAAAATTATTTTTTCCATTGCAATAAAGTTGTTTGTTGGAAGTTTTATTGGAATTGCATTGAATATTTAAGCTGATTTGGGTATTGTTGAACTTGTAATGATATTCAGTCTTCCAATCTATGAAAATGTAATATCTTTCAATTTATTTAGGTCTTATTTGATTCCTTTTAACAATGATTTGTATGTTCCTGCAAACATTCCTTTGCATACTTGGTTAAATTTATTCCTAAATATTTGATTCTTTAATTGTTATTTTTTAAAGTGTTAATTTTTAAACTTTTTTTATTGAAGGTTATTATTCATACATGAAAATCCATAAAAATAAATGTATAGTATAAGTTATAAATTTATAAACAAACATACATATCATCATACATAGTTCCCATACATTACCCCAGAGCCAAATCCTTGCACTGTTGTGAAACAATTGTTACAACTATGAAAGAGCATCTTCAAAACATTCCTACTAACTTTGGTTAATATCTTACATTTGGTGTATTTTTCCCAAATCCACCCAGTTATTGATACCCTGAATTAGTACTGTAGACATGTTATAGTTCATGGGAGAATGTTCTCCTATTTTTTTCTGTTAACCATAGTCCATCTTCCACCACAGGATTCATTGTGTTTTACAGTCCCATGTTTTCTACAATCCATTCAAGTGTACACTAAATGGTTCTCATATTCATCTCAGAGATGTTGTGTCATCACCTCAGTCAATTTTAGAATGTTTTTAATTCGCCAAAGGGAAAATTTCCATACCCCCTTTTACTCCTATTATCTCTTAAATTTAATATAATATATTTTTTACCATTCCTGCAAAAAAATTACAATATTATGGCTAACTATAATCAATAAGTTGGAAACGACATATCCAATAAAGTTTTGATATACATGTTATATAAAGATATCATACAACCCAAAGATAAAAGGACAAGCAACCCAATTTTAAAAAAATGGGCCAAAGCCTTGCATAGACATTTCTCCAAAGACAAAATAAAAATGCCTGAAGAGCACAAGAAAAAATGTTCAACATCATTACCTATTAGGAAAATGCAGATCAAAATGACAATGAGATACAAGGAGATATAGAATGGCCATTATTTAAAAAAAAAAAAAACTACAGAAAATTGTAAGCATTGGAGAGCATATAGAGAAATAGGAACACTCCTTCACTGTTGATGGAAATGCAGAATGGAGACTTTATGGAAGACAATTTGACAGTTCCTCAAGAAACTAAATATAGGATTGCCCTATGATCCAGTAATCCCTTTACTATGAATATAATCAGAAGAACTTAAAGCAAGGATGCACACATACATTTGAACACCGATGTTCATAGCATTATTCACAATTGCTAAAATAGGAAAACAACCCATGTGTACATCAAAAAATGAGTGGATAAGCAAAATGTGGCTCATGCATGCAATGGAATACTATTCAGCTGTAAGAAGAAATGAAGTTGGGATGCATGTGACAACATGGATGGACCTTGAGGACATTATGTTGAATGAAATATCAGGCAGAAAAGGACAAATATGGTCTCACTAATATGAATTAAAATGATGAGTAAATTTGTGGAGATAAGGTCTAGAGTATAGGTTACTATGGAAGTTAAGTCGGTGGAGAATGAGAGCTGATGCTTAATGTTTGTAGAATTTTTAATAAGATTTATTGTAAATGCGTGGAAGTGAATAGGGTTGATGGTAATACATTTTAGTGAGTATAACTAACACTGCTGATTTATAAACGTGATTGTGGCTGAAAGGGGTAATCTGTGGATATAATATTTCCATTGAAAGGAAGCTAGATAATAATGTAGGGACTGTATAACATAGTGATGGTGGTGGAAGGAGATTGTGGTTAATAGAATAAGAATGTTCTCAATTAAAAAGGGTTACGTATATGATAATAAATGGGAAAATTGCAACTAATGTACCTAATGGATTTAGTTAGTATTTTTAATGGATTTTTAAAAATTTCCTGGTCCAATTGCTCATTATTTGTCTGTAGAAACCCTACTGATTTTTAACTTTTGATCTTGTAACCTGACACTTTGCCAAATTTGTTTATTAGATCTAGTAGATTTGTGGTAGATTTTTCAGAACTTTCAATACATAGGATCTTGTCATCTGCAAATACTGAAAATTTTACTTCTTCCTTTCCATTTTGGATTCCTTTATTTCTTTTCCTTCCATAACTGCTCTGCCTAGAAATTCTGGTACAATATTGAAGAGCAGTGATGACAGGGGCCTTTCTAGTCTTGTTCCAGATCTTAGAGTGAAAGCTTTCAATCTTTTATCATTCAGTATAATGTTAGTTCTGAGATTTTCATGCCTGCCGTTTGTCATTTTCAGGAAGATTTTTCTATTCTTATTTTCCTAAGTGCTTTAATCAAGAAAAGATGCTGAATTTTGTCAGATGCCTTTTCTGCATCAATTTACATCATATGTTTTTTTTTTTCTTCATCATGTCTAATGTGACATATTACATTAATTTTCTTATGCTGAACCATCATTGCATATCAAGGAAAAAACCCACTTAATCATGGTGTATAATTCATTTTTATGTGCTGTTGCATTCGATTTGTAAATATTTTGTTGTGGATTTTCCATGTATACTCATAGTAGAATTATGTCTCTAATTTTATTTTCTTGTAGTCTCTTTATCTGAATTTGGTACTAGTTTGATGTTGTCCTCATGGAATAAAAGAGGTAGTTTTCACTCCTTTTAATTTTTTGGAAGAATTTGAGTAAGACTGTTAATAATTCTTCTTGGAATTATTGGTAGAATTCATCTGTAAAACCATCTGGTCTTGGGCTTTTTTTGGGGGAGATTTTTGATGATTAATTTGATCTCTTTACTTGTAAATGATCTGTTGAGAGCTTCAATTTATTCTAGACTTAGTGTGGATTGTTTATGTGTTTTGAGAATTTGTACATTTCATTTAGGTTGTCTAATTTGTTGATACAACTCATTCATCATATCCTCTTATGACCTGTAATGGTTAGGCTAATGTGTCAACTCGGCCAGGTAATTGTGTCCCGGTGTTTGTTCCAACAAGCAAATCTTCAAGAATGAACAAACAGAAGGAGGGAATGAAACTATGGACTAAAATAGAATTAATATTATTCTAGCAATGGAAAAACTTGTATCATTGATATAAAGGCAGCAGCCACCAGAGGTTCTGAGAGGAGGGAGAGAGAAGAATAGATGTTACATGGGACATTGTGGGCTCATTGGAATTGTCCTGCCATGACATTGTAATGATGGATACTGGCCATTTTACATCTTGTCAAAACCTATAAAATTGTGCAGTGCAAAAGTAAAACATAATGTAAATAGACCTAACTTAGTAGCAATGCTTCAGTATATTTTCATCAATGGTAACAAAGCTACCACACTAATGAAAGATGTTGTTATTGGTGAAAATTGTGGGAGGCGTAAGGGGCGTGCTATATGGGACTCCCCTATATTTTTGATGTAATATTTATGTGATCTAAAGCTTCTTTAAAAATAAATTAAAAAAACAATGAAAAAAGATATTTGAAGATCTGTGTATGGTAGATGGTCTAACTATAATAATTGAAAATATAATGATATATATTACCTTGACTATTGTAAGTACTATGAAAAAAAATATTTTTTGAGGCAGATAGAGGATTGTAATGGTTAGGCTAATGTGTCAACTCGGCCAGGTAATTGTGTCTAGGTGTTTGTTCCAACAAGCACTGGGCTAATTGTAATAAAAGAGCATTTATGGACTTCAATCACCAGTGAGTTTACTGCGTGGATGGCTGATTACATCTGCATCAATCAGGGAGATTACATCATCAATGGGTGGCGCTTTTATCCAATCAGTTGAATGACTTAAAAGGGGAAGTGATTTCAACATTCAGAGAGAATTTCCCAGCTCGTCGTTGGACAGGCAACTTCTCCCAGAAACTC
>JAQZBX010067877.1:0-15851 GCA_029593785.1 Cabassous unicinctus
TTCAAAGAGTCCCTGAACATCTCCCTCCATGGCATATCCATGTTATAATGAAGGTGCTTAAACCTGACCACAAGAGCAAGGAAGAACATGTGTTCTGAGGCAACATGGACACTCCTTCCACTGTGTAAATGAATCCATACCAAGTCTGGAAATAAAGTAGATTTTGGAACTGGGTAATATAATTTTATCAACAAACATGGTGACAGTAAAGTCTGGCAAGTGCAAAAGGAGAGTAGTGACAGCTGGAAATTTAAGAGATATTTGCTAAAAATGTATCCCAGAAAAAACATTTAGCTTTTCAAGGTGAACAATCATCATAGTGATAAGAACAGAAAAAATGACTTACTAATTATTTTTAATTACATACAAAAACATAGACACAAGTTCATTAAACTAATAAAGACAAAAGCAATTTACATGTGTGTATTAACTGCTTTTGATAGGTTTTTTATGTTGTTAATTCCTTTCTCATTTTTAATAAGAGAAATTTTAGGCCTATAGAAAAATCATGCAGAACTAGTACAGTTATCATATACTCCTCCCACACAGTCTTCCTTATTATTAAAATTGTTTATTAGTGTGGCAACTTTGTTATAACTACTGAAAATATTATTGTAATTACACTATTATCTATAGTCCATAGAGCACACTAAGGTTCATTCTTTATGATGTATAGTTCTATGCTTATGGGTTTTTTTTTATTTTATTAGGAAAAATTTCTCTCATGATATTTATTTCTCTAAAGACTAATGAAATTGAGCATCTTCACATAGCTTGTCAGTCATTTTATATATTTTTTGGACTAATGTCTATTCTGGACTTTTGACTATTTTTTAATTGGATGTATACTTTTTTTCTGTTGGGATGAATGTGTTCTTTATACATTCTGGGTACTAGGCCCTTAACAGATATATGATTTGATAATATTTTCTCCCATTCTTGTATATTGTCTGTATACTTTCTTGACTGTGCCCTTTGAAGAAATAAAATTTAATTTTTATGAAATCCAGTTTATTTAATTTTTAAAATTTTGTTTTTTGTGTTTGTGTTATATCTAAGAATTCATTTCCAAATCCAGAGTAGTAAAGATTTAACATTGAACCTTTTTGAGACTCACTTATAAATCTCTGACACATGGCTCTTCTGCCCCTTTTATTTAAACCTATAATTAGGAGTTTAGTTAAATAGATGTCTCAGAGACTTAAATCTTCTGGCTGTTCATATGCAGGTTGAGCTCTGAATCACACCAAAGTTGCACCCAACATCTACTCTCCAGGTCATCGGACTCACCCAGGACAACTAACAAAAAGATGATGATGGACAACAACCATCCCCAAAAAACGAGTATCTATGACTGCAAGCAAAACAGTTCCATCCATCTGCCCCATAGGATCTAAGCACATTCTCATTTGTAAGCAGGGTAGGCATCACCATCTTAAAATCCTCAAGATTGAGGAATAAACAAACATAAGTTGAGAATGCAACTATGGACTAAACTAGACTTATTTTTATTCTAGTAGTGGAAGAACTTGTAATATTGTTATAAAGACAGTAGTCACTAGATGATCTGAGGGGAGGGAGAGTGAAGAATAAATGTAACATGGGGCATTTTGGGGACATTGAAATTGTTCTGTGTGACATTTCAATGACAGATACAAGTCATTATATATTTTGTCAAAATGTATAAAATTGTGCATTGCAAAGTGTAAACCATAATGTAAATTATAGACCATGGTTAGTAGCAATGCTTCAATATATGTTCATCAATTGTAAGAAATGCACCCCACTAATGAAAGATATTAATGGGTGAAAGTGTGGGAGGAGAAAGGGATGGGGTATATGAGAATCCCCTATATTTTTGATGAAATATTTATGTAATTTGTTTCTTGAAAATAAAAAAAAAAATGTTACAAAAACAAAAACATTTAACCATTATGTTTTTTCTAAGAGTTTTGGCTATTACATTGAAGTTTTTGGTCCACTTTGAGTTAAATTCTATATAGTATAATGTAGGGGTCCAATCAGATTATTTTTCCTGAGAATATTCATTTGAAGAAGCACCACTTATTGAAAAGAATATTCCTTCCCCATTGAATGGACTTTTCACCATGTCAAAATCAATTGAAAATACCTGTATGAGTTTAGTCCTGAAGTCTCAACTCTAGTACATTGTTCTACACTCAATGTCTATCCTTATGCCAGTGCCATGTTGTTTTGATTACTTGTTGCTTTGCTAAACATTTTTTAACTTTATTGAAGTATATCATTCACACATGAACATACATGAACAATAAGTGTATAGTAAATTTTGTGAGCTTACAAATCAAACATGCAAAATTAAAAAGTCAGAATTAAAGAGTTCTTCACAGAATATTAATTATGGCAAATATCCCTGTTGATAATAAGAAAATTAACTGATTCTGAAATCTACAACCTAACAAACTTGATGGTGATTCTTATTAAGATCTTAGTATATTAAACAACTTTTAAAAGCAAAATTAGGAATTTCTAATAAATTCACAAATAAAAGCCACATTCAATTATCTTATTTCCAAAATGGGATGCTACATATTTTCATATAGTCCTATATATTTACAAATAGAGTCATATTTAATAATTTAATTTAAAAATGCTTTGATTTAATACATTTTATATCAATTTTGTTGTCTGAATATATTTATTTATTTATTTTAATTTTCTTTGAATTTTCATCAGGAGAAATTTACTTTCAAGGAAAACATCTGACATACAAAAAACAACCTCTGAAACAGCTCTTCAAGCAATAATTTAAGTCAAGGAGAAATGTCAAATGCAATATGCAGTAGTAAGTACTGAAAATCATCATGTCTCCAACTTCAAAAACTGAATTCTCTTATTGCACAAATTTTACTTATTACAGATTTATTCTAATTTGGAAGTGGCATGCATATGTTTTTATGGTAAAATTCACTTAAAATACAATTAATCATTTTAAGTGTACAATTCAATGTCATTTAGTACATTCTCACACTGTGTAAACTCACCTCTATCAAACTATCTATCTATATTTTATTTTATTTTATTTTTTAAAAGATACTTAGATTACATAAAGGTTACACAAAAAATATAGGGCCCCACCGCCCACCCCTCCCACAATCCCCCATACAAACACCCTTCATTAGTGTGGCACACCACCTGCAATGGATAAACACATCCTGGGACTTTGCCACCAAGCATGGACCATAGTCCAAACTGTAGACCATATTCATTCCCACACATTTCTGCATGTTACATGATGATACAAAATGGCCTATATCTGTCATTGCAAAGTATCCAGGACAATTCCCAAGTCCCGAAAAAGCCCCTGTATTACAACTGCCTTTCCATCTCCCTGCCCCCAGAGCATCCAGGGGCTACTGGCTCCACATTAATGTTGTAATTTCTTCCATTGCTTGAATCATAATATGTTTATAATAAAATACCAGCAAGCCCACAGTAGTCCATAGCTCTTCCACCAATCCTGAGGAGTCGAGGATGGTGATGTCCACTCCACCTGCAATTGAGAGGGGGCTTACATCCCATGGATAAGATGGATGGGATTATCCTGCCTGCAGCTGCAGACTCTCTCCATTCCCTGGGAAGGCCACTGTCCATCATCATCTCCCCACCAGGTGTCCTGGGAGCATCCATTGAGCTATAGAGTAGGAGTTGCAGCTCCACCAAGATTCCAGGCCCAGCTGGCACATGGACAGCCCAAAGACTCCAGTCTCTGGGTGTACACCAACAAACTCCAGCACCAAATATAGTTTTGAATAAAGGGACAGATGAATCATGTGCAGAGAAGACATATTTGAGGCCAACTCTGTCACTCTCAGGAGCACAAACTCCAAAGTAGGGCCCACTGGCAAGGCACCAAACTCCAGAGCTATCTGTCCTGACATAGGACCAGGATGTCTCCAGAGCTATCAGGAACCCCTCTATTTGGGGTGATAGCCAATTTGGAAGTCTATGAGGTCCTACTGAGATGGGTGTAAACATTACCTCTGGGATGACCTCCCAACTCACTTTGAAGTCTCTTAGCCATATGAACTCATTTGTCTTTACCATTTCCCCCTTTTATTTCAGGTCTTTTTCCAGTCACATTGCCAGTTGGCACTTGGTAGCAATCCCTTGGTGCCAGGGAGGCTTATCCCTGGGAGTCATGCCCCACACTGGGGGGAATGCATTCATATGCTGAGCTTGGCTTAGAGAGAGGCCACATTTGAGCAAAAAGTAGGGTCTCAGGACACAACACTTAGGCACCCCATAACAATAGGCTAAGTTTAAATCCGAAGAGCAAAGACTCATAAGGTTAGTCATCAATAACAAGGGATCATCAGTGTATCATCCTCCTTTGCCAGTCACTGTCCCTGCACTTGGGGGACTGTTGCTGCTACCATAGAGAATGTGGCGGACTGCTCCAGGATGGGAATTCAGCATTCTCTCATTATTGAGTGATTCTCCACCCACTATGACAATGCCCCATGAACATTTGAACAATTTTATACCATATATGTATGTTTGGGTGAACCTCCTCCTATGCACCCCCCACCACTGACACCCCCTCCAATGATCCTTTTCCACCCCAGTTGTAACCCTTCTGTGATCCAAAGCCTCTTTAAAGATGAAGCCAATAAAATAGCCAAATACAATTAATATGAAAATGAAATAATATTGGTAAGCTTAAATGTAAGAGATAAAATACATGAAAACTTTAAAAAAACTAAAACTAAAATAAAATCAATGATTAAGATATTTTAAAAATGAAAAATATACTTAAAAGTTAAAAAAAAAATTTTGACATTTTGCCTTCCACCACTGCAATATCTGGTGTCCAGTCTGTACTGTGGCACCCTCCCTCCCTTATTCCCCAGTGTCCCACCACCCTTCATTTTGTTTTCAAAGAAGTTTTAGGTCACAGCAAAGATACACACAGAATACAAGAGACTCTCATATACCCAACCTCCTCCCCCTTTCCTCCCTTCCCCATAACAACACCCTTCCATATGTGGATGGTAGCATTGTTATAACTAATACACAAATAGTGAAACATGGCCACTACACATTGTCAATGGTTTACAGTGTAGTCCACATGTTAAACTGTACACCATTACAAATTCTGATGACACCTATCATGTCCTGTGTCCATCATTGTAAAGCAATGAAAAACATTTCCACTGTCCACGAAACACCCTCTGTTTGATCCACTCTGTTCCTCCCTCCCCATCTCCCCAGGGCCCCCAAAGACCACCCAGCTAGACTCACTGGATGACAAGACTCATAGCTACATGCAAGAAGAGGTCCCAACACACTGGTTTGTCCTCCACGAAGAACCACCCCCACTCCCGAGAGACCACCACCTGTCCATTTCTGAATGAATCAGTCTTCCCAAAGATGGGAGTCCAACCCCTTCCCACTCACCACGTGGGTCTCCACCCACAGATACAACACATCATGACAGAATAAACATTCACACACTCCCTAGAAGCCTGCTCCAGGTGCTCCTCATCCCAAATGCCCGCGCAACCAACACCCCATATGAGAGACCCTTCCTAGTCATATTGCCACAAGAGTATTACAAATTCTGTACCCTCACCCCGAAACCCACAAATCCCAAGTGTTCACCTGGACCCTCTCCCAACTCTCCCCCTAGTATCCTGGGTTTTCTAGCCCACCCCTCCAAATCTACCCACCTGTCAACCCTGCACCACCAAACCCAACAATATCACCACCCTCCTGTCCTATCCACTCAATTTGCAACTACACTCTATCACCTTACCAAAGATTACATCCGTATGGGTGATGGCTCACAACCTTCTCTTCTTCCCTTTTTTGCAAGCCTATCTTTCAGATGACAGCTCTCAGAGACTGCTCAAATTCCTTAATTCATATCAGTGAGGTCATATACTGTTCATTCTTTAATGCCTGGCTTGATTAACTTAACATAAGGTCTTCAAGATTCATACATGTTATCCAATGTGTTAGCACTTCATTCTTTCTTACAGCTCAGTAATATTCCATTGTAAGTATGTACCACATTTTGTTATCCATTCATCTGTTGATGGGCACCTGGGTTGATTCCAACTTTTGGCAATAGTGAACAATGCTGCTATGAACACTGGCGTGCATATACCTGTTTGTGTCTGCTTTCAATTCTTCTGGGTATATACCCAATGTGGAATCACTGGATCATATGGAAGAATATAGTTAGTTTTTGAGGAACTGTCAAACTGTCCTCCACAGTGGCTGTACCATTCCACAATCCCATTCAGCAGTATTCCTCCAAATCCTCTCCAACACTTATACTCCACTGTTTTTTTAATTGCTGCCATTCTAATGAGTGTAAGATGGTATCTCATTGTAGTTTTGATTTACATTTCCCTAATAGCTAGTGATGTTGAGCATCTTCCTTGGAGAAGTTTCTTTTCAGGTCACTTGCCAATTTTTTAAATGGGTTGTTTGTCTTTTTATTTTCGAGGTGTAGGATTTTTTATATATGTAGGATATTGGGCCCTTATCAGCTATATGGTTGCCAAATATTTTCTCCCATTGGGTAGGCTGCCTTTTTATTTTCTTGATAATGTCCTTTGAGATGCAAAAGGTTTAATTTGGAGGAGATCCCATTTATCTATTTTTTCTTTGCTGCTTGCGCTTTGGGTGTGAAGTTCATGAAACCATTTCCTATTAAAAGGTGCTGTAGATGCTTCCCTACATTATCTTCCAAGGTATTTGTGGTCTTGGCTCTTTTATTGAGATCTTTTATCCATTTGGAATTGATTTTTATGTAACATGTGGTATGGTATTCCTCTCTCATTCTTTTGGATATGGATATCCAGTTCTCCAATCACCATTTGTTGAAATGGCCAATCTTTCCCAACTGAGTGGTCTTGGTGGTCTTGTTGAATATCAGATGACTGTATATGCAAAGATCTATATCAGAACTCTCAATTTGGTTCCATTGGTCAGTATGAATATCCTTGTGCCAATACCATGCAGTTTTGATCGCAGTAGCTTTGTAGTATGTTTTAAACTTAGGTAATGTGACAGCTCCAAATTCATTTTTCTTTTTCAATATGTCTTTCGCAATTTGGGCCTCTTACCATTCCAAATCAATTTTGTAGTTAGTTTTTCCAATTCATTGAAAAATACAGTGTTGATTTTTATTGGGATTGCATTAAATCTATAGATTACTTTGGGTAGGATAGACATCTTGACAATGTTTAGCATTCCTATGCATGAACAGGGAACATTCTTCCATTTATTTAAGTCTTCTTTGGTTTTCTTTAACAGTGCTGTGTTGTTTTCTGTATGTAAGTCCTTTACATCTGTAGTTAAATTTATTCCTAGGTATGTGATTCTTTTAATTACTATTGTAAATGGTATTTTTTTCTTGATTTCTTACTCAGATTACTTGTTAATGATGTACAGAAATGCTACTGATTTTTGAGCATTGATCTTATAGCCTGCTACTTTACTGAACTCCTTTATAAGTTCTAGGAGCTCTGTTGTAGATTTCTCAGGGCTTTCTTTGTATAGGATGATGTCATCTGCAAATAGTGAAATTTTTACTTTTTCTTTTCCAATTTGGATGCCTTTATATCTTTTTCTTGCCTCAGTGCAAGTACTTCTAAGACAATGTTAAATAGGAGTGGTGACAGTGGGCATCCTTGTCTTTTTCCCAATCTCTGAGCGAAAGTTTTAATTTCACCATTGAAGATATGTTAGTTTTGGGTTTTTCATATATTCCCTTTATCATGTTAAGAAGGTTTCCTTCTATTTCTATCTTTTGCAGTGTTTTTGTCAGGAAAGAGTGCTGTATTTTGTCAAATGCTTTTTCTACATCTATAGAGATGATCATGTCATCTTTTTCTTTCAATCTGTTTATGTGATGTATTACATTGATTGATTTTCTTATATTGAACCATCCTTGCATTCCTGGGATGAAATCCACTTGTTGATGGTGTATAAACCTTTTGATATGTTGTTGAATGTGATTAGCAAGTATTTTGTTGAGGATTTTAGCATCTAGGTTCATTAGAGAGATAGGTCTGTAATTTTCCTTTCTTGTGGTATCTTTGTTTGGTTTTAGTATTAGGGTAATGTTGCCATCATAGAATGAGTTAGGCAATGTTCATTCTACTTCTATTTTTTTTGAAAAGCTAAAGCAGGATTGGTGTTAGCTCTTTCCAGAATTTTTGGTTGAATTCACCTGTGAAGCCATCTGGTCCTGGGCTCTTCTTAATTGGGAGGTTTTTGATGACGGAGTCTATCTCTTTATGTGTAATTGAAATCTTGAGTTCATCCATATCTTCTTTCATCAATGTAGGCTGCTTATGAGTTACTAGGAATTTGTCCTTTTCCTCTAAATTACCATTCTTGTTGGCATATAACTTCTCAAAGTATCCTCTTATGATACTCTTTATTTCTGTGGGGTCAGTAGTGATATCCCCTTCCTCATTCCTTATTTTGTGTATTTGTATCTTTTTCTTTGTTAGTCTGCCTAAAGGCTCATTAATTTCATTGATCTTCTCGAAGAGTCAACATTTGATTTTATTACTTCTAGTGCTTTCTTATTTTTTTTGTCATTTAGTTCTGCTCAAATCTTTGTTATTTCCTTCTTTCTCCTTCCTTTGGTGTTAGTTTGTTATTGTTTTTCCAATTCCTCCAGGTGTGCTGTTAGGTCTTCTATATTATCTCTTTCTTCTTTTTAATACATGCATTTATGGCTATGAAATTCCCTTGCAGTACCACTTTGGCTGAATCCCATATGTTTTGATATGTTGTATTGTCATTGTCATTCACTTCTAGGTAGTTACTGATTTCTTTTCAGATTTCCTCATTGACCTACTGTTTGTCTAAGAGTGCAATTTTTAACTTCCATATCTTTAGGCTAATCTGGTTCTCTGACCCTTAGTGACTTCCAATTTCATTCCATTGTGATTAGATACATTACTTTGTATAATCTCAATATTTCTGAATTCACTAAGAGTTGTTCTGTGGGTGCCATGTGGTCTATCTTGGATTATGATACATGTGTACTCAAAAAGAATGTGTATCCCACTGTATTTTGTTGAATCCCTGGGTCTATGGTGGGTTTCTTGTAGACAAAATATAGATGGGTCATATTTCCTTATCCATTCTGCCAATCTGTCTCTGTTGATTGATGAGTTTAATCCATTAACATTCAAGGTTAACTTTCAAGGAATTTCTTACATCAGCCACATTTTCTTTGGGTTTATGTATGTCATATGCTGTTTTTATTTCTCTTTTTGTCTTTTTTGTTTTTCTTACACTCTCCTCCAAACTCTCTCTCTCCTGTTTTTCCTTTCAACCTGTAGAACTTCCTTTAGCATTTCTTGAAGGGCAGGTTTTTTATTGACATACTCCCTTAATTTCTGTTTATCTGTGAATATTTTGAAGCCTCCATCATTTTTTAATGCTACATTGGCTAGATAGAGATTCTGTCACTGGAAGGTTCTTTTCTTTGAGTACCTTGACTATGTCATACAACTGTCTTCTTGTCTCCATGGTTTCAGATGAGAAATCAGCACTTAATCTTATTGAGCTTCCCTTGTATGTGATGGTTCTTTTTTCTCTTGCTGCCTTCAGTGTTTTCTCTTTGTCTTGAGAATTGGACATTTTGACAAGTATATGTCTTGGCACAGGCCTGGTGGGATTTATACTGTTTGGGGTGTGCTGTGCTTCCTGGACTTGTACATCCATCTTACTCTATAGGGTTGGGAAGTTTTCAGCCATTATTTCCTTCAACACTCCTACTGTTCCCTTTCCCTTCTCTTCTCCCTCTCAGATTACTATAATGTGTATGTTTGTGCATTTTGTGCTGTCAGTTAAATCCCTAAGTCCCTGCTCAATATTTTTCTATCTTTTTATATATCTGTTCTATTATCTGTTTGATTTCAGATGTACTGTCTTCCACATCATGAATTCTTTCTTCTGCCTGTTCAAATCTGCTGTTATGTGATTCCAGCATTTTTTTTATTTCTTGGATTTTGCCATTCATCACCATCCTATCTGTTATATTTTTACGTGTGTTTACAATTTCTTCAATATATTCTCCCAGTATCTTCTTAATATCCTTGATCTCTTCCTTCACTTCATTAAGTTGGTCCATAATATTTGATTTGACAGATTTGATTAGTTCTTTGATGTTATTCATATCTTCCTGTTTTTTAGTTTGTTCATTGAAGTGGTCCATGTCTTCCTGTTTCTCAGTGTGATTTCTAATTTTTTCTTGCCCTCTGGCCATCATTTTATCTTGTTGGGTTTATTCAGGTGATTATCTTCTCTCTCTGCTCTATAGTTTTATTTAGCTGATGATTTTGTGTGTGTGTTAAGTTTTCTCTTTGTCACTTTGTTCTTCTTGTTCTATTTGCTTGCTCTTTTTTATGTTCCCTTGAAGGAAAAAAATTAGGGTTAGGGAAATCAAAACAGGTAAGAAACAAAAAAGGAAAATAGTAATAATAATAAAAGTTAGAAGAGGGGCCATATAAGACTTAGTAAAATGAATGTTTAATTCATGTAAGCAGTGTAGAGTAATATGGTAAAAAAAAAGTAGAGTATCTACAATGGAATTGGAAACCAAATATAGAAAAATATATAGAATGATTTAAAAGTCCAGAATGGTGAGGAGAGAGAGAAAGAGTAAAGAAAGGACTGAAAGGAAAAAGTTAATTTAAAAAAGGAAAACAGAATAAACAAGATAGAAATCAAAACCAGTACAGTTGAGGATTAATGAAAAAAAGGTGGAAGGTAAGAAGCAGAACAGAAAGCAGAAGATAGAAAGATAAAGGAAGGAAAAGTGATAGAATTGGTAGACAAAATCAGTATACACAGAAAATGGGAAAACAAGGAAGAAGAAGCACAGCAAAGAAGAAACAAGCTAGAAGCACTTAATTTAACAAAAAGCAGTGGGGAGGAAAGAGGAAAGAAAAGCAAGCAAGCAAGAAGCAAACAAACAAAAAACCTAACAAACACACAAGCAAGCAGTCAAAGAAAGCCAAGGAAGAACAGTGTTCCCTCCTGGGCCCTTGTGGAGTCTCTCGGTCTGCCTGTGTTCATCAGTCAATTACTCTGCTGGCTTCTCTCTCCAGGTTTTGAAACAGATTTTAGGGAGTAAATTAAGTTAAAAAATTTTTTAAGTAACCTTCTTTTTTTTTTTGACACATAAGGCACCAAAGGAAATTAGTACAAAAATAATGTCTATGTTTTCCCTGTAATACAGGTATCAGTTGGATGTTAGATATCCTGGTGAATCACTACTATTAAAGGAGTTGGGAATTAAACTGGGGACCTCATATATTCAATTCTTCCAATTAACTAACTTAATAATTGGGTCAGTTAGCTCTTCAGAAAGTTATTTAGTCACTTTCCCCTTGGAAGATTTTACTCTCCTGTAGCAGCAGCATTCAGCAGGCTGTATGAGCAGATCCCCCATCCGTTCTCTTGGTCAGGTTGAGTTCCCTTTTGAAATTCAAATGGGACCGTGATGACTGAGTTCACCTCACTGAAATGATTTACAAGCCTCTTCTAGACCACCCGCTCCTCCCAGGGCACCCTAAATAGGCTTGTGGAAATTTATTAAGCACTACCCACTGCCTGCCTCAATTAAGGGAGTTGAAATTCTGATAGTCATCAGTGAGGAACTATTAAATTGGCTGAGTTCACCCTCTCTCAAGCCAAACCTCTGCAACCCAGGGCAGTTAGGTAAATTAGGCTTCCTCAGCAGATTCACTTCCCCCCTCAGCTTGGTGCTACTTAAGCCTGGCTGGTGTGCTCCCAAAAGCTCTAAGGCAGTACAGACAACCAAGTTCACTGTACTAAAATGATTTACAAGCCTCTTCTAGACCACCCCCTCCTCCCAGGGGACCCTAAATAGCCTTATGTAAACTTATTAAGCACTTCCCACTGCCTGACTCCCTTAAGGGAGTTGAAATTCCAATAGCCCTGAGTGTGGAACTCTAAAATTGACTGAGTCCACCTACTCTCAAGCCAAGCCTCTGTATCCCAGGGTGGTCATCTAAATCAGGCTTCCTCATCAGATTTTCCTCTCCCCTCTGCCTGGTGCCACCTCAAGCTGGCTGGTGTGCTACCCAAAACTCTAAGGGGGTCCAGACAAACAAACTCACAGAAAGGAAACCCCTCTCAACCCTTTCACAGAACGCTCCCACTCTTGGATAATGCTCCCTCTCGCTGGGTTGCTCACCCTGGATCTTTGTCCAGAGGGTGGGGTTTAGCTGTCTGCATCTGTGATATCCATGGGGCTAAAAACTCACAGTTTTATCTTGAGCACTCTATCTCCCTGTCCAGCTCCCTTCAGATCGATGTCCCAAAGGCTTTTGCTCCGTGGGCTCCCAGAACAGTCCACTTGGGCAGGATCCTGTCCCCAATCAGCTGTCCTTTGTGAGCAGGTGGTGAGTCCTACTTAAACTGATGCCATCTTGCCTCTGTCCTGTCTGAATACATTTAAAGAATAGGATTGGAGAAAATGCTTTGGAGGACTAAGTGTCAGTATAGAGGACATGAGGAAATCAGGGATTATTAAGTGAAGTGATTGGAGCTGATAGTGTTGAAGATGTTAAAATATTTAGGAATGATCAGATTAAGCCTCAAATCAAACATGTAGAACCTGACATAACAATGCTAATCACCAGTTGAATTAACTTCCTAAGCAAGTTTCTTAATGAAAGTTAGGGCATGGACTGGGAAAGGGTGCAGCATTAGAGTCAGAAAGGAAATATCTGAGAAAATTCCTGAGGACTGTAATTACCCTGAATCCCAACCTCCAGCAAATCCCTCTTTTCAGATGAGACACTCCCTCTGGGCCTGAATGAAGAGGCTCTTCTCTCCTTCCTGGAAATCCCTGAAGAAGTAATCTTGCAAAGGAAAGCCACATATTATGTCTTACCAGGACGACCTCATTATATTCATGTTGAAAATGAGAATCAGATCCAAGTAAGCCAATTAAAGCATGTTGGTTACAAGAGAAAGAGAATATTTACCCTCAAAACTTACTAACTACCCAAATCAAGCAAACAGAAAAGTGAATTCACATTATGTGTTATTGAATGGTCTCTATGAAACCTAGACTGTGGAGGGAAGCATGTAGATGAGACTGAATGTCTTGATATTGATTATCAGAGTCTGAGCTCCACAAGCCAGCTCACACAACTGAAAATATTTCTTACCATTGGGATAATTGCCTGTAAAATGGCCTTACTTATGGTCATATCAAATGGCATTAATGTTCCATGTTGGATTCATTTCCTAATGCTACTGTAACAAATCATCACATGCTTGGTGACCTAAAACAACACAAATTTATTGTCTTGATATTCTGAATATCAGAGGTCCATTGAGTTCAGGTATGGACATCAATAAGTCTCTCAGGACATATATCAGCTTGTGGTAAAATAATAAGTTTAGATTTTTGTGTATCAAACAGCAAAATAAATTTCTATATTATAATAATATCTATCTTAATAAAATTGATATTTTATTACTAAGGTTTGTTTTGTCAGGAAACCTAATTGTCTTATTAGATTTATTTGGTCAGTATTTGTTATATAATTACATTTCCTTTTATATTATTAATTATTTTATATCTCTCTATATTAGATGTATCTATTTGAATCGCATACAATTAGAATTGTTTAATTAAGTTTTTGAACCTTTTCTAAGGCTATGTTTTATTCAATTTGCACTTATAAATGGTGAGATGAATTGTTTATATCTAGAATTACATGTTATTATTTGTAGAGTGACTTAATAGTTCATAAAACTAAATATATTTCAGGATAAATTATCAGAAGATGGAAAGGATTTTTGGAACATATAAAAAAGAGTACTCATTTAATAACAAATTACACTCAAAGAAGATTTTATCAAATATCCATTTTTAATTACATAGTAATAATTTTACATTCCCACATTTTTTCTTATTTTTAAAAGAGCTTTAGATTACATAAATGTTAAACAAAAAAATATATGGGATTTCCATATACCCCACTCCCTCCTCCTCCCACAATTTCCTTCATTAAAAATTCTTTCATTAGTATAGTACATTTGTTACAATTGATAAAACATATGGAAGCACTTCTTCTAAACATGGTCTATAGTTTACATTATGGCTTACATTTGTACCTCACAATTTTACGGTGCAGTGTAAAGTGGAATTATACATTTTGACAAAATGTATAATGGCTTTCATCTGACAGTGCAATATCATGCAGAACATCTCCAACATCCCCAAAATGCCCCATGTTGCAACTTTTCTTCTCTCTCTCTCCCCTCAGAGCCTCTGGTGACCACTGTCTTTATATCAATGTTGCTAGTTCTTCCTTTATTAGAATAATAAGACTGCTTTGGTCCATACTTGCATTCCCTCCTTATCCTTCAACATCATTCCTTGATGTTGAGGACTTTGGGATGGTGATGCCCACTCTGCTTTCCACTGAGAGGGGACTTAGATCCCACAGGGCAGATGAATGGAACTGCCTTGCATGAAGATATGTATGCTTTCTGGTTTTTGATATGGTCTTTGTCCATCATCATCCTTTTGTTAGTTGTCCTGGGTGAGTCTGGTGAATTTGAGAGTAAGTGTTGGGTGCAACTCTGCTGAGATTCAGGGCTCAGCCAGCATATGAAGAGCTGGAAGATATAAGTCTCTGGGACATATATTTAATGACTAAAATGCTAATCATAGTTTCAATAAATTGGGCGGAAGAACAATGTGTAAGAAAATTATAAATGAATCTAATTCTGATGCATTGAGGGCATAGTTTATCATATAACAAGTTAGGCCCACCAATGGGATGCCAATTTCCTGGGGTTGTCTGTCCTGCCTAAATAGATCAAGTAGGAATTGCATAGACTGCCAATCTCCTTTACTTCTAGGTACCTTATGATCTATCAGCCAACACCATAGGTCTCTGCAACTCAGACTATTTTGATTGCTTCTTTAAGTCTGCCCTTCATTGTGGTAGCCATGCCCACTTTTTCTTTGGTGATTAAGTCCTGCCAATAGGCTTCTGCCAACTCAGGAACCTATCATGCTCATAATGTTTTAAGTTTCCCAGTTCAGTGATAACAGTTTCCAAGGTAATATCTGACCTAGAGAGAAGAGCAGCACATTGCTCCTCAGGGAAGCTGGAATTAGTTTCATAAATTTGATCTCCAAATTCTTCATAAAATTTGAGTCCTGGAGCATTCCTGGAGCAGGTGAGAAGGTTTTTCATGATAAATCCATCCTAACTTTCCAATCTCTCTATGCGTTTGGATCCCCTCCTGTAGAGTATACCAGGGAAGTTCTGGCATCTTGACTTAGGTAATGATGGCCAAATTTTGATCCATGTTCCAGCCAGCCCCTTGTACAAACCATTAGAGCCCTTTTTAACTCCTCAAGCTACAACATTCAATCCAGAATCTCTGCTTAGTGGGCCCATGTCATATAAATTCAGCCTGATCCATCTTTATTTTCCTCTCACCATATTCCCACGACCTTAATATCCATTCCCACATGTATTCCCTTGATTTCTGTCAATACATTTTGAAAAACACATACAGTTCTTTTGGAGTATATAGTACTTCCTCATGGGTCATATTTTGTGCCTCCTTTTTGGAAGCTTTCTGTGACTTTAGTCTAATTATAGGTGTAGAAGAAAAAAGGGGTAGTTAGGGTTGGTAATGTGAAAGATTTGAAGTCTTGCAAGCCAGTTAGCTCAGGTCACTCTTTAGCAGTTTCATCTGATGATATAGGATTAATCTCTTCAAATGGAGGATGGATGACAGACTCCATGGGGTAGACTGCTGGTGAG
>JAQZBX010067879.1:0-15875 GCA_029593785.1 Cabassous unicinctus
CCGGGGCCTCTCATATGGTAAACGGGTGCTCTATCCATTGCACCACACCCGCTTCCTGCCGTGAGGTTGCTGCATCAGCCCACCGCACCACTCAGGCTGGCGTGCCCTCACAAGGAGGCCTCGGGACGCGAACCCGGGCCTCCCATATGGTAAACGGGGGCTCTATCCTTTGAGCCACACCCGCTTCCCTAGGTGAGCTCTTAACACCCTACAGTCCTGGAAAGATAGTGTCTAAGTTAAGACACTTGCTTTAGAGCTGAGGTTTGGAGGTGGAGAAAAGGGATGTAACTTGCCTCATTTCCCACAAGTTCAACCTTTCTATGCAAGTCCTTCTTGGCAGAAAAAAAGTAGATTCATTTATCCTTCAACTGTTCATTCTACAAATATTTTATTATATGATCAGAAATGTTTGATAAACAAATGGATGTTAATAGAACCTACTCCATGTGGAGTTTCTTTGGCAAGCTGGGCTTGTTTCTGCTCTCCCTGCAATGCTGCACATCTGGGGAATACATGAAAACCTTCTGCACCTTCAGATCTCAGTTACAAGGCCACCTCCTTGGGGAAACCATTCTTGGCCACCTACCTAAAGTAGCTCATACCTCCCAGCCATCCTCTGCCCCATCACTTTGTCTCCTTCATAACATTTGTCACATAGGAATTCTGTTTGTTTAACTGTTAACCATTCATCCCCCTTCATGAAGGCAGGACTCCTGTCTATGTTGTTTACTGCTGTATCCCAATTACAAGGAACAATACCAGGCACAGAGTAGATAATCAATATTTGTTGAATGAAAAATGAATGAATAAATGAATGAGGTGACATTGATTTCTGCTCAGGAAAGAAACATCTGGTGATTTTAAAAGGAGATGGGGTGAGAGAGATGTTGCCCTGGAGCTCCTTGGTGAGGATGGCCTGTCCAGCAGGGGTTTAACTAATCAGCACATGCATTTTCTGAATTACAAAATGTGCCAGGGACATTTAATTTCTGTTAATTGGCACCAAGGAAGAGGGATTGTTATCGAACTCACCAGCCAGCTGGAAGCCTGTCTGTGTCGGACATATTTGCAAATCAGAATGGACATTTCATAAACCCTGTCAACCTTGTGAAGCTGCAAATCCCCAGAGAGGCAACACCATTTGAAGCATAGAGACCCTAAGCCTTATACCTTTCGCAGAGGGCTGAGGGGGCACCTGGAGAGAAAAGATCAATGAGCATCATGCCATTAGATGCATTTTAAAATCACTGTCAGACTGTCTCAACCCTGGCACCATTCACCAGCTTTTCTGAAATGGGAAGTGAGCAAAAGAAGTCCAGCTTTCTAGTCTAACAGAGCCTGTGAGCCACCGTTTCCTGTGATCTTAGACAGGTAATTTATCTTCTCAGCCTCAGCTGTCTGATCTGGAAATAGTGGACAATCATACTTAACTCTTGGGGTTGTCGTGAGGATTAAATGAGAAAATGCATGTAAATAAACATGATAGTTGATGTTACAGAGCATTTTATATGTGCCGGTCACTGTGCTAATCACTTTATGCAGATTGGCTCATATAATCCCTAACAAACCACCTAAGGCAAGCACAGTTAATACCTACATTTTACAGGTGAAGGCGCCACGGGACACAGCTAGGAAAGGCAGAGCCATGATTTGAACACAGGTCACCGTCTCCAGGGTGTTCTCAACAGTGCTGTAACTGACCCTCTAAGGGATTAGCTCAGTGCTGGCATTTAGTAAGCATCTAATGAATGGAAGCTGGTATGATTCTGTTCTTATATTTAGCACTTCTGCTCAGCCTGCTTGTTTTTGCTGTCTTTTTCATAGCTGAAACCCCGCCAACAGCTCCCACTTCTGGAGCCTCTTCTGTGTACTAGCACCTGGCCTGCCTGTCTCTATCCTCCCGACAGCCCTGTGGGTGCCTTTTATTGTTTCCACTCTTCAAACAAAGAAAGGAAATTCCAGGGAGGTTAGTTAACTTGTCAAGGTCAGACAGCCAAGAAACGGTGGGGCCAGAATTTGAACCCAGGGTTTCAGGCACTTTCCACCCCTCATCACAGCATTTCTCCATTCCACCCATCTTTTATCTTTCAGAACCAATTTCTCCTTGCAGAAGCTCTTCCTGACAGCAGAAATGCTCCCTCATTGCTCTGCTCGCTCACTTCTGTCTGTATAGCTGAGTTTAGCTCTTTATTATACTCTTTGCTTTAAACAAGTATTGTGGTAACATATGTAACATAATATTTGCCATTTTAACCATTTTTAAGAGTACAAGTCAGTGCCAATTACATTTACAATGTTGTGCTACCATCACCACCATCCATTACCAAAACTTTTTTATCACCACAAAATGAAGCTCTGTACCCATTAAACTTCCCTTTCTCCCCAACAGCCCCCATCCCTGGTAAAACTCTAACCTACTTTCTGTCTCAATGAATTTGCTTATTCTAGATAAGTCATATAAGTGGAATCATACATTTGTCCTTTTGTGTCAACATCATGTCACTCAGTATGATGTTTTCAAGGTTCATCCATGTTGTCATATGTATGTACCCTTTGTTTTTGAATTGTGCCTCCATATCCATCTACTGGTAATAGCTACCATTTATTGAGCACTCTACTGTATCCAATATCATGCTAAGAGCTGTCCATGGATGGTTTCATTTAATCCTGCCAAGCATCTGATAAGGTGGACATCTGATACCATTTTATAGATGAGAAAACCAAGGTCTGGGAAGGTGCAGTGACTTTCCCAAGTTCCTTTGATAATTTGCCAAAGAAACACAGCTAGTAAGTGACAAAAATGGAACAAACCCCCAGGTAATCTGGTTCCAAAACCCATTACCCTAGCTATTACATTATATTGCCTCCCCTTAGGTTGTACATTCGAATGGACTGGAACATAGCTGGGATAGCTACCCTCAAATCCTTGTTGACTGATGCTTTAAAATCTGGTTCTCTGTTGGAGGCCCCATAATGAAGTAGGTCTAAGCTCCCAAACTTGCCAATATCTAAAAACAACTTAAGCTCAAAAAAGAATTCAGCTTATAAATAGAATGTGCAAAATGGAATATTTGAAAATGTGGTTCTGATATCTAAAATTAACCTTACCTTCAAAATAGTATCACCCCTTCTGACTGTTTTGTTCCTTGACTCTCTGTGACTGACATGTCCTCATCATACAATGCAGTTCACCAGCTCTCTCCTTGACAAAGATGTAAAACATCTCCCCAAAGAACTGGAGGAAGGGGAGGAGGAGCAGGAATCTGAATATTACCCTTTGAAGGCAGTATTTATTTGAATTTTCTTTGTTCCTCCTGACCTGTTTTAGCTGCATCCTTACGTTTGATTCAAGCTTGCTTTCTGTTTACATGTGAGGGTCTCCTGAACACAAAAAACTCTCACAATCCTCTGGGATAGATAGGGAATTGTTATTTACGTGGGAAGGATGTAAGGATGGCTCTGGCCTCCAGGACACGTGTGACTCACAGCAAACTCTGCCATCATGACTGGTCCTCGTCAAGTTGGCTAGTCACGCTAGCACTGACTCCAATGACATTAACCAAGGATGCATAAAATGGCCTTTGCATTTCTCACTGTGTCTTGGCTCCCGTCCCTTTCTCCTTAACCAGGTCCAGCTCTTGCCCATCCAGCAGTGAACCTATTTGCATAAATAGCTTGCAACTGTGTGTGTTTCTACCCCCAAAAGCAATTGCCTTTGAACTTTGGATGAACACCAGCACAGGGCACTGGAAGACGTAGCTCTATGAGCCCTCTTGCTCCTGTGGAGAAGATGAAAGTGGGGGTCATTTTGGAAACCATATATCCCTTCTTCTGGGACGCTGCTCTGTGTTATTTAGAGGGCAGGCAAAACCAGAAAAAATCTCATGAAGAGGGAGAGATCTGGGGAATCAAAATAATTATTGTGTTTTGATGTCCATGATCCAGAACCGCACTGCAAGTTTTGGTTCTTTTTCAAGTTGCTTGGCTGTGCCTGGTTACTCTTGCAGCAGGGGCACATTAAAAAACTTCTCTGTGCTGAACTCTGTTATCTTCCTTCCCACGCCTCCTTCTTGGACACCAAGACTCTACCTTCTACTTTTTCTCTGGGAGGGCTTGGCCCTGAGTTAAGTCCTTCCACCCCCATCCTCACACCCACCTTGTGATCTCAGCAGCACATCCCCATGGAACTGCAACTTCAAGCATGTTACAGGCATGTTGGAGTTTCCTTTGAAGAAGAGGGAGGCAGTGACTTCAGACTAAGCTTTGGGCTTACAGTCTTGGGTTCTTGTCCTTGTGGTCTTGGACAGGTCATTCGATCTCTGAGCCTTAATCCCCACTCTAACATGGGATCATAGCAGTATCTAACTCATAGGGTTGGGTAGTATTAGCAGAGATGTGGTGTGCAGACACTGTTTTTGTGAAGTTCCCCATCCTTCTCAGAGATGCATGACCTTAGGCAAGGAATGGAAACATTCTGGGTCTCACTTTTCTGATTGGTAAATGGGGACAAAAATAGCTTTTTTCCCTGTACATCTCACGAGCTTCTTATGAGAATTTGTCAGCAGTGGCAAAAGGATATGTTTCCATTTCAGATACTGAGCAGATGCTTTCAGTTTCTGCAGTTGGCCACCCAGAGGTGCTGGACGAGGCCCAGAGGAAGGCTGCCTTGAAAGCCCCATACCCAAACAATCTGGGCACAGACACCAGCCTTTTCCCTATTCAGGAGCAAAAGGGACTCCCCAAACAGCTGTAAAAATCCTACTACACTAGAACTTCTCTCTCTATACCAGATGTGCTGGTGCATCGTCTCAGTTCCTACCAACTAATCAAAGCCTTGGAATCCCAGGGTCACAAGTCAGGTGGGAGCTCAAATATTCAGAGAGTCTATGGCCTCAGAGTACCACTATGAGCTGCACTGAAAAGTCCCTGTGGGACATGAGTGGGAAAATTACAAGGGAGTGATAAGCATGGAATTCAAGATAGTGGTTATGAAGGAAGCGGGTGGGGTTGGGAGAAAGAAAGGGAATGAAATTAGAAGCCTCACAAAGTGGGCTTCAGTGGACTCAATTGCTTTTAAAAGCTGGGTGGTAGGTATATGTTTTATGAAAAGCAGAAAGGAGCCCCCACACCCATAAAAAATGAAAAGAAATGACACTCTGTATCTATTCTTATCTATCTTGTTAACTGCTGTATCCCCATCGTCTGACACACATGCCTGGCCGGGGGTGGGTGATGGATGCTGTCCAGTGAAATTTGAATGGATGTATGGGTTTGGTCCTGCCTGCCAAACACATCCATCAAGTGACTGTCTTTCACGGTCACCTGAGAGGTTGCTGGAAGAGCTGACATGCTCTTCTTTTAGCCAAAGGAGAACTTGTGGTCTTTACTCTCAATATGCAAACAAGAGAAGCATCAGTGACAGCAGCTGCTGGCCCCAGGACTGCCCTGTGCCAGCTTGCTAAGCACTTGGCCCCAGCTGGAGAGACTTGATGGAACTTTGCTATTCTGTCTGCCACAGCTGTTCCCTTCCCAGGAGGCGAGTCCAGAGGATGTGTGGCTGGCCTGTGCGGTCAGGGGTGGGCGAGAGGATGAGGATGGATGCTTGCTCAACTTATGGAAACAAATGACTTCCAGACCTGCTAAAGCAGATGCCAGAGAAGCTGGGAAGCTAAAGGGCATTCCTTATGCCTGTGAAAGTATTAGCTGAGAAAGGTAGACTAGCAAGCAGGGAACTGCCTTCCCTCCTAGTCAGCTCTTTTCTCAGGCCAAGGGCCTGGTGAAAGTAATTGTCAAAGGCTGGACACTGGCCAGGATGGGAGGGTGGGAAGAGCACTGGGCTGCACAGCAGTGCTCTCTGCCTCTGAATGGCCTCTCTGGGTCTTGTTCTGTACGACAGAGAAATAGGCAAGATATTTAGCAACCAGTTTGGCATAGGCACTGGCCAATCAGAACGAAGAAGGGCTTTATTTTTGTAGGTCTCCACTGTGGTTGGCCTTAACCCTTTAGCTGCTGGATGGTAGAGGCATGGAGAAGATCTGGGAAAGGGGCCAGGGTGCAGGGGTGGGGCAAGGCAAGGCGAGTTTGGAGGCTCTGCTACTCACTTACCAGTACAGACCTATGTTAGTATTTTAACAACCCACGTGACCATATTCCTGGTGAATGTCAGAGCTGAATGTCAGCTCTGCTGTACAATGTGCAAGGGGTTGGGGGGTGGGGGAGTAGCTCTCCTACTATCTATGGTTAACCTTTAAGCCTCAGTTTCCTCAGCTCCTAATGGGGATAATTACGCCTGCCTTTTAAGGTTGTAGTAGGAATTAAATAAGAGGCTATATCCATAGCTCTCTTTGCAGTGCCCAGCACATGGTAAATGTTCATACATGTTGGCCAAATAAATGATTTGAAGGTGTCAATTCTTACTTGGAAAAAACATGCCTGCCCCTTTCAGACCCCATAAGAATCCACAGTGATGGGATTTGGTTTGGAAGTTGGTGAGTTTGATGCTGGGTGGCAAGCTCTTGAGACAGGTTAATTATTTGGTTAGCTAGTCATATCATACATCTGCCATTTTGCTAAACTTATCAAGAGTGTTTTTTTTCCAGAGGCGGGGTAAAGATGAGGCATAAGTACTAATATTTTGACAAATCGTATAATACCTCCCTGCCCTTGTGTCTTCCCCCATTTCGCCATCTTTTTTTTTTTTTCTCTTACCGGGAGGTCCCGGGGACCGAACCCAGGTCCCTCCATATGGGAGACGGACGCCCAACCATTTGAGCCACATCCGCCCCCCCCATTTCTCCATCTTGATTATTATATTCAGCTCAGAGAGGCATGGAGTTGGGCATGTTGATTTTGTGGAGTTAGACATGGGTCAGTACCACACGAAAGCACTGGAATGACGTGCTACCACATTGGCTCTGCCAGCCCCAAAGGATAATGGTTTTGTTTTTGTTTTATTAAGATCTGGAAAAGTCTTTGGACAATTCAGTTTGCCAAGAGTGTGGGTAGATGTAAAAGATATGTTTTCAATCCCAGGATCTTCATGAAGTGTCCAGGGGAAAGGCCTAATTAGACCTGATTTTTTTTTTTTAAATATCACCCGGCCTTTGTAGCAAATAGCATTTATGCATTAAAGTGCCCACATTGATAGGCATGCAATAAATGTTAAATCACAACAATTAAATTTAATGAGAATTAATGGGTTCTTTTATAACATTACTCTGGCTCCCAGGCTGCCTCCTCATCCTGTTTACTTACAAGGCTTTGCCTGGCTGGCCCTGCCGACTCCAGGCCCATCTGGTGGGATCACCTAGGTTTGCTCCCTTCTCCATTGCAGCTTCTGTCCTCCTTTTCCCACCTGTCAGCAATGTCAAGGCCATTCCCACTCCCTCACTGCCCCAATTTTATCTTCTTCCCTGATAGTTTTTCACAATCCTTTATCTTTCTCACCCCCTTTCTCTCACTTTTTCTCCTACCTATTTTCTTTCCTTCCTTCTCTTCCTCCTTTTCCTCTCCAACTTTTTTGTCCAGGCTCTTTTATAATAAAATAACTTTTCTATCTGAAGCGTCCCCACCCCAGCCTTGGACTGTCATAGCTTTGCTAACATTGCTGTCTTTTCCGGAGACTCAGTGAAACAACTAGTCTGCCCTAAATGACAAAGAAGAAACCATAAAGGAAAGCATATGGCAAGACAAACAGAATATTTATCTAAGCGCAAACTCTGTGTTTTTAAGCATGCTGTTTCCTTGGGGAAGTCAGCCTATAAAGTCAGGATGAGTTAATTGTCCATAATACCACACAGGGCCCTAGCCACAGTTGCATGCTGTCTGCTTATCTATCATGTAGGATTATCAGTGGGAAAACAGGTTGAGAAGTATAAAGTACGATAATCTTTTGATATGTGGTAGTTAGCTTTTTTTCTCTAACCTTGTTTGGAGGAAACTCAGGGAGCTGACTCCCTTTGGTTTTAGTTTATTGACCACCACCACGACCACCACCACCACCACCACCACCACCACCATGTTCCAAGTATTCATCTCACAGCCCTCCCAGAAACTCTCCTTTTGCAGTCAGGATTATGACACTCTGGAGGGAAACAGATATGGCAGTGACTACCAGTCAACGTACAGGCCCAAAGATGGCAGAAGCTGTTCTGATGCTTGTTGAGATTGTGACGAGGTCAAAGAAGCAATGCCAACCTTCTCCTCACTGTGCGCCTTTTAGGACACCATAGAAATTCTATAAAGAATTGGGGACAAGAGGCCACACACCCCATGCTGAGGAACGAAGTGTATAGGGCAGTCTCCCACTCCTTGTTCTGAGTAGCGGGCCTTGCTACATGGACTCATTCTATTTGGAGGTTACCCAATCTTATCCTCTCACCAGGGTCAAGAATCCTTCCTCCCACCTTTTCTTTCCTGGAGGTAAAACAGACATGATAGACTCATGCTCAAGTCTCTAAATAATGGCAGGACACCCTCAGTGGAGGCAGACTGTATTTAAATGCAATTCACCTCTTTGGGGTCTAGGAAAAGCCACCTGAAGATTCATTTGCTGGGAAACACGGTCTGCATGGCTGAGGCAGTGGACACCGGGGTCACAGCCTTGCCAAAAGTTGACTTTCTCCGGAGGTCTGTCTGCTGTCCGGAATGGCAGCCACTTCTGTGGGCGAATAGGACGGTCATCTCTGGGTCCAAGGGGGCTGCTTCGGGCTGGGACCCCTTGGGGGTGGCTGGCTGTTCAGGCTTTCCGGAGGCGGGATGGGAGGTGTAATGTCTGGTGGGAGGAGGGCTGTAATTCTGAAATCTCACGGTTTTGACTTGCTGCAAGAAAAGAGAAAGGAGAGCAAAGGGTGAGGTGGAAGTTGGGTGTTACTTCCCCCTGAGACGTAGTTCATGCTGCTCTCTACCCTTGACCCCACTTGAAATGTTTCATTGACGCGTTCCTTCAGCAAAAGGGTTGACTATCAGTGTCTACCATGCATATCACGCTGTCTTAGGTGCTGTGGATCCCAGAGTGAACAAAATAGCCCCGACAGACAATTATGGCATGTGCTATGATGGAGCAAGTCTGAGATGCTAAGAGAACACGGGGGAGAGTCTAACATGAGCTGGAGTATGGGGTGGCCAGGGAAAGCTTCTCAGAGGCAGAGTTATCTAAACTGAGAATGACAGAACAATTAGGAATTATCCAGAAGTGGGATAGGCAAACTTTACCCGCCTGTGTAAAAGGCACCTAAGGCAAGAAGAAATGATCCCTTCCATAAAGGAAAAGGCCCATCTCAAGCCTACCTCCTCCCTGAGGCTGCCCCTGATAACTCCATTTAAAGCTTTCCATAATGGCCTTATAAGTCCTCAGAGCAGAGTTTGCAAACTGGACACCCATTGGCTAAATTTAGCCTGCAGTGTTTGAGTATTTGAGGAACCAACACATGAAAATTGGGACTTTGCACATAAAAATCAGGATTTCATATGTCTCTTAGAAAAACCAAAGATTTTGCAGTACTGGGCCCATGCCCCATTCTGGTCACAGTTGGCTGGAGCAGTTCCCCCCCTGTATAAGATGCATGGTCTCCAGTTTGTCCCAGGCACCATTGCTCCCTCTTTGCTTCCACATCTCCTCGCCTGTTAGAAATCTGCCTGGTACCTTTTGGTGTTGGCTTTGGCCAGTCCTGACTTAGGGTTTAATAAAGTGCTCTCTGGTACTGCATAGGGATTTTTTTCCCCCATGAAATTCTTTCCTAGTATCCCTCAGTAAGAATCCAAGTCTCTTAGGATACAGATGGGACCTTTTTCTTCATACTTTTTCACCCTCACCATATCTAGCAGAGTTCTTGGCACTTACTAAATGCTTATAGCTTCCAGGCTATATCTAATAGATTGGTGTAATATGCAACTGGGACCTGGAAAACTTTATGTTATTTGAATAGTATAATTCAGAATAAGAACTCCCACCACTTATATCAGTCAATACTAACTTTTTTTTCAAATCTCTTGCCCTACAAGGTTATAGCTCAGCATTAAGAGTTTTTCTATCAAATCTGGATTCTACTCCATTCATGCATCTTACCTCTGTGGCTTTGGATATATAGTTTAACTTCCTAAGACTCCATTTCCTCATTTTAAAATGAGGATAAGAGTAATAATACCTACTTCTGAAGGTTGTTGTCTGTATTAAACAAAATGGGACATCTGAAGTGCTCAGCGCAGTGCCTGCCAGGTTGTTAGTGCTCACTGATGTTTCACAAATAGGGGGAACCATATCCTCCTTCTATGCGGGGGAGAATGGGTGATGGTGGGGTGGTGGTGACAGTGGTGGTGGTGGTGATATGAAGTGGTGATGGTGGTGGTGGTGATGGTGATGGTAGTGGTTGTGGTGATGTTCAATCAACTAAAAGATAATGATGAGTATTACCTAATTTTGTTCATGTTACCTCCTCCTTGCCACCATCTCTTGTGTTTTGAGGATGTTATTTAGAACATAAGCCTTTTACAAAAAGTCTTATGTCTTCTTGTAGGAAAAGTCCTGACCGGGATCAAGTTAACCAATCTGACCCCTGCCACAAGCTCAGAAACAGTTAGTTGTAAGAGTCATTATAACTCAGAGTGTGACCTTGATAGCGCATTTATTTTTATTTATTTATTATTTTTTTTAGATTTATTTATTTATTTTTATTTTATTTTATTTATCCCCCCACCCCTTGCTGCTTGTGCTGCTGTGTCCATTCGCTGCGTGTCTTCTCTGTGTCTGCTTATCTCCCCCCTGCTGTGAGGTCTTGCCGCATCAGCCCACAGCGCTGCACGAGCCGGCCTGCCCTCACAAGGAGGCCTCAGGACGAGGACCCGGGCCTCTCATATGGTAAACGGGGGCTCTATCCACTGAGCCACACCCGCTTCCAATTGATAGCGCATTTAAATTTGCCTGTCTCAGTTACCTCTTTTATACATGAATAATTATGTGTTAAGCCTTATGTAAGCACTTTACACATCTTGTCTCATTTAATCTCCACCCCAATCCTATGAGACAATTACTAGTCTTATTCCCATTTTACAGATTAGACAAAAAAGGTGAAATGTTTTATCAAAATCCCCCAGCTGGTAAGCAGCAGAGCTGGAATTCACGTCAAGATTTGTCTGATATTGAAGCCATGCTCTTCCCAAAGCACCTCTGGGTGTCAAGAGAAGTATGTATAAAATATTTGGGAAGCACAAAGGGGAATCAGGAACATGTCTAGGGAGGGCGCGAGTGGTGTGAGGATGGGGAGGGGACTTGTGGCAAGGATTCTTTTGAGGCTGCAATTTTGGTTCCCTACCCACCAACACTAAAATCTCAGGCACTGGGACACCAGCCAAGGAATTCCATAAATGCAAAGTTGGGGGTCTAAAGAGTGAGGCCCCCTTAATGTCCACCCTACCTTTTCAATGCCGTTTCTCGAGTTTTCTGGTTTCACCAGGATCGATGGTGGGGCAGACGCAGGCGGCTTTGGTGGAGGCTCACTCTTGATGGGGATCTCCTTGCCTTCCATGATGAGGGAACTGGCTGCCGAGTGGATCCTGGTGTCGTTGCCCCTGCTGATGCACGTGAGGGCAGGCTCCCCCGTGGGAGCGGGCTTGGGACCCACCTCTGCCATCATCGCTGAGGGTGAGGCGGGAACCCCAGGTGGCTGGTAGAACTGGAACTGCTGAGGCCGTACGACCATGGTGGGGCTACGTCTGAGGGAGCCGACCACAAGGGTGGGGATCCCTGACTGGATGGGTCTCTGCAGGGATCCATCTGGGGAATTATATGACAGAGATATCAGTAAGGTAGGAAGCCGACAGCAAGTTGGGTAGGGGCTGGGTACGCAGTGTGTCCTGATATCCCAGAATAGCTAAGTGCGTTCCCAGTTTGATTGTGTGTACATTCTCTCAGGGTACTTCAGAGGTGACCTTATTCTTTTTTTAGTGCTGTTTGCTGATGCTGGCAGCAAATAACTGGCTAGCTGAATGTTGGGGGGTGTCAGAAAATGCATTACTTCCATTTGTCCTCTCTTTGTCTTACACACACACACACACACACACACACACACACACACACACACCCACACCCCTTCTCTTCTCTCCCTCCAGGTCTTTAAGATGCAGAGTGAAGAAGAGAGACACAGAGACACAGAGAGACAGCTTCACAGTGAGAAGTGAATGCCCGAGGCATGCAGACTAAAAGAGTGACAAAAGACAGACACAGAAAGAGACAAAGAGCAAAAATTGAGAAACACAGGAGACAATCGAGAAGGAGGAGAGGGAGGGACAGTGGAAAGGAGAGGAGAACTCCAGCTACTTGCCGATGAAAATCCTAACAGAAGTTTTAGGCATGTGGTGGGGGGACTGCTTTTTGTGGGGTAGGGAGTGGTGGAGGGAAGAAGGGTGAGTAGAATTAAGAGAGTGTGTGTGCTAGGCAATGTGACAATAGTCAAACTCCATTTAGAGAGATTAGTCCAGGGCTAGGACTGCGAGTATGAGCGTTGCAGTCTCATGACATGACACAAGCTCTGGAATCAGAACTGCAGCCTGGGAGCCTTGAGCAATTGTCACCTCGTGGCCCCCCTGTACCCCAGTTCCCTCATTTGGGAAATGGAGATTAAAAACAGTACCTAGCTCCTGGGCTGTTGTGAGGATTACATTTTACCATGTGTGCAAAGTGCTAGGACAGTGCCTGGAACATACTAAGTGCCCCATGTTTATTAGCTATCATTACTTGTGGGTAAAGGATGGAAGGTCCAGGAGTTTGGCTTTGCCCCTTCCCTGAGCTTATTCTTTTTTTTTTAATTTTTATTTTTTTAAAAATCTGAGATGAGCTTTCCTCAGTAAAGGAAGCCATCCTTTCCCCTCAAATTCTCTGGAAGACCCCTCAAGCATAAGTTCTGCAAATGACCTGGGGAATTGGAAGTTCATTGCACCCTGGGGAGAGATGGGGAGACACCCCTGAGAAGCACACAGGCCTTTTCCCCAGAAGGATCTCCTGGCATTTAGAGAGGTTTAGTCAGAGTCCCAGTCAGAGACGTTAGTCCTTAGTGACACTCTGTGAACATGTGTTTGAATCAAAGTCATCTGTGTTCTGCACAGAGGGCCTGAGCCAAGGCCACATTCAGCACTGGGGCTCTACGTCAAGCCAGATGTGAACTTGAAAAGCAGAACACTCACCAAACACAGCCGGTGTTCTCAGCTGCTGCGAGCAAGCCAGACACCATTTACACAAGTCTGACCTTTCGATCTAGACATTTATTTTTCCACTGACAGCCTGTGAGGTGTGCGCAGTGAATTCTCCTGTCATTTCTCTTCGCTCTGGAGAGACTGATAGCTTGACCGGCCTCGCCTTGGGGAAAGGGAGAAAGAGAACGCCTCCGGGACCTGGGAAAGTCAAAGCAGCACTGGGGGATATGTCTTTAGACTCTCATAGATGTGTGGAAAATTGGTTTTATGCCCTATGTATGCTGTAGGTTCCTAATTTTCAAGAGGTTTAATGTTTTCTTATTAAATGTCCATGCAATGCAAGCAGACAAGCTCCAAGACCATCAAGATTTATGCAAAGGCAGATCGGGAGCATATTAAAGAAAGTGAGTAATTGTTCGTGGGATGCAATTCTTTGCATTCGTAGGTGGTCGAGACTGAGTTGTGAACATTTCAAATCAAAGTGAGTTCAGATTCACTTTGACCTCAGTTGTAGCAATGATAATACTAATAAAATGCTAATACTATACAATAGCTAATATGTCTCAAGATCTTATTATGTACCAGGTACTGTGCAATCAGATTTATTTGGTTTACTTTATTAAATCCATACAATAATCCTGATGAGGTAGGTACTTTTTTAATCTCCATTTTACAAATGAGAAAACTGAAGATTGAAGAGGTTAATAACTTGCCCAAGGTTCTTGTGGTGGGATTACTTTGTCAGGGGGAGGTGTGAAAGGGGGAGTCAAGGGGTGAAGGAGGATGTTAGGGAAGCAGGCACCGTTGGGCAGGATGAGGCAAAAGTAGGAGGACCAACGGTGATCATCAGATGAACGCACTGGGAAAAGGTGGAGCTAAGATATTTGTTTTATTTTCCTTGGGAAATTTCCCTAAATGGCAAATTATCTCACATGTTATTCTTTCATTTTGATGAGTCATATTACAATTTTATGTTCAATCATTTTTTAAAATAGCAAGAGGACTGAAGAGTCCGGTTTTAATCAGGGGACAGAGAATAAATCATATTTGCTTTGCTTGGCTCATTTCCTTCTTCCAGAGAAGTGTTAAAATCTAGAAACTTGATGTTTTGTAGAATCATGGGCTTCAAACCGTTTTTAGAACCACTGAAAATGAAATCTTATATTGAGTTTCCGTATGTTAAGAGAGAAAAGCAGGGCTCTTAAAATGCAGGCTCTATGTGTATTGCTATGTGTACAAGGTGGATGTTATGTAAGTAAAAATAAAAGCCAGGTGCAGAACAGTGCAGAGAGTATGATTAAAAGATGTATATTCAGATATATATGGAATAGAACTTGGGACGGGAGGTTAAGGACGTGACAGAAAATTGCTTCTGTAGGCTTTGTATAATATAAACTTAAAAAAAACCCCACCTATATATGCATTACTTTGAAAACAGCAGGATTCAGGGGCTCTGAGCACTGGTTCCTTAACCCTCCTTTTCTCCCACCTCCAGTCCTTGCCTTGTTTCCTGTTCTGGCACCCCTGAGGGGGTTTCCCGGGCACATAGTTTGAGAAGCACTGAGTCAGCAAGTGCTTTGGTTGTTCTGTCCTGATAAAAGCCAGCACCCATGTGGGCTGTTCTACCTCCCTGTTGGCCCCCAGGGCTGCTGTCTCCTCAGTCAATCAACCGGCACGTGTGCAGTGCCCAAGGACAGCAACCTGGAGCGGTCTGGCTTCATCCAGGAGAAATCAACGTTTGGGGATGATGCTAAAGCCCCTTGCCTGTCCTGGGGTCGGATCCTCCCGTCCTTAGCTCTAGACACGTACCTCTCTGCCACCACTTACTCTTTCTCATGCTGCTTCGCCCTTTCCGAAGAGAGCCCTGTCTTAGAGTCCCCGGGCTGGCTGTGCTCCTCACGGGGTTGACTATGGCTGTGGGCACAAAGACGGATTTGAAGGGACGGCTTTGCCGGGGATCGCCTTCTGAAATGCTACCTTGGGAGGACACAGAAGAGGTGGATAATGTCCATGTGGTGTAGAGACCAGGGCTCCGGGAATCTGGAAAACTAGATGTCTTTCTGGTTGTTGGAATATTTTAAAAAGAGAAGAAATACAGAAAGAAAACATTCAGTCAAGTGTCCTATTTAAAAAACTTCTAAGCTCCCAACCAAATCCCAAATGTGGCTGCTTCTTGGCCTCTTCCTACCCACCCGTAGACTCTTTTTGGCAACCACACAGGCTTAACTAGCTTGGCCCCAATTCCCTAGGTCTTGGTCACTGCTGTGGGTGGATTGAGGGGTGGGGTGGGGGGAAGAATCTCATTTTGAGGCCCTAATTGAACTAGAAGACTTGAATTTCATAATCTTGCACTCCAGCTCTGATCATGCCTCATCCCACATTTCTTCAGCCCTTGAAGTTCAGAGCACAGCATCGTGTGTGTGTTCATTTTATTTTGCAGTGGTGAATTCTTGTTCATTTAGTGTCTTTTCAACTGGATTCCAAAACTCTTATATTGAAAAGGATGAATTACAAAGTGAATAGATGAATAAGCAAATAAACTAAAGGATGAATGTATGGTGACATATTGATGGCTGGGTGATTGTAGATGGCTATCATGATTTTAACACTTTTCTACTATAGGCGAATGTTGGCTAGTGGGTGTCGGATGAGTCCTCGGGTACAAGGATATGGTGGTTAAGGATAGGTGA
>JAQZBX010067881.1:0-15851 GCA_029593785.1 Cabassous unicinctus
ATCTCAAATAAATACAAGAAGTACATGAGTTTGAATCATTTTATTTTACCACTCAAAAATAATTCAGCCATCTTTTGGATAAAGGGTTAAGGAACTGAGGCAAAAGCAGACACTTTGATTAGGATGGTGGGAGAATGTATAATAGTCACAGGCTTGAGAGTACAGGCTACCTCAGGAACAGGACACAGCATTGCTGTCAAAAGCAACTGGCTGTCCTACCCTTAAGCTCTGTATCAAGCAAATGAAGACTCTCCCCCCACCCCCCAATTTTTCCTTCCTCCATTATCACCCCAATGATAAGCTACTATTCACCAGAATATACCCAAGTAAAGCCAGAATATACCCAAATAAAAAGATGGGGGCTTTTTTTTTTTTTTTTTTTTTTTTTTTTTTAACTCAAGGACCTCTCAGAGACAAAAATAGGCAACCCCAAAGCCTCTGGAGCACCTCACTGATTTGACCATAAGCAGCAGAAGCCCAGGAACCATTCCCTTTGAGCTCACCACCCTGGGCCCTGAGACTGGCACCCAGCAGGCACTCCACACTTGTTTGCTGGATAAATGCCTTTGTTAATTAGGCATTTTGTAATTCCTTGGATCAAACTGCTCTCCAGCCAAAAGCTCATAAAACCAAAGTAGAGCAATGTTGATGTGACTGGACTAGAATTTGGTGCCATCCCTGGCCCACTGCAGAGACATCATTGACAGGAACTCACCAACTGAAACCTACATTCCATAAGGGATAAGAAGACCAGGGTCTCCAGGTACTTCCAGAGCCCATTGCTGAAGGAGGACAATCCCAAAGGTAACCACTCCGCCTTCCAAAACGCTTTCTTGAAGAAGAAAAAAAAAAAGTGCTTCCCTTTCCATTAATAAAAACCTATTTAAGAAAATAAAATCAGAAACAGACCTCCAAAGTCAATCCTTGCAGGGTCTCATCTAGCAAATCACTTGAATAAAAGGACCATTACCCTTGGCTTTTGTACAAATAATTTCCGTCTACAAGGGTAGATACTTTAAATTCTTGTAAGGCATTGCACGCCAGCACACCCACTAATAAACCCGCGTCTCTCCTCCCTCCTTAAGCGAAGCCCCTCTTTACTTTTTAAATAACCTTGAAAGCCCAAAGCTTATTATTATTATTTTTAATCTAAAAACTATGCAGTCAGGAGTCTACTGGGGTAAGTTGAGATTTGGGGAAAGGGGGGATCTCGTTCCTACTACCGGCTAGCAGAGTTTGCCAAGTTCCTCGCACAGTACTTGGACCCCTCGGGCCTCGCCCCTCCCCCAAGGGAAAAGCGCAGCGACGTGGCCAATGGCCCCGGCGTCGGAGCCCTCGCGGCGGCGACCACAGCCTCTAGAGACAAAGTTCTGTAGTGCACTGACTTCTATCATACTCAGAGTCGGAGTGTCTCAGAACTTTGCCTCAAAAGGCCAATCGGGCTGTCTTCCTCCAGAGGTTTGTTCCTGCAGGTGTGCTCCCCCACCCTCAGCTAAGACAAAGAAGAATAACTCGTTAAAAGCAATTTAGCTCAGGATGAGACCGATAATGGAACGGGTCATTAATTATGGAAAGTTACTGCCGCAGTCAGCAGGAGCAAATGCCCAACAGAAATGGTGTTTTAACGGCCCGGTTCGACGAATTCTGGTCGCAATGTCACAGCAAACCAGCTAGAGGAATCCCACACCCTCCCTCTCCTTCCCACCCAAGACCCACATTAGAACCCATTCCCGGTCGAACCCCACCTCCGCAGTCCTGTTGTTTAAACTTCTGCAAGCTGCTAACTCATTCCATCTGACTTATGGCAACTTTTTACCTTCCCGTCTGGAAAGTTGATGGGGGAGGGGGGCTGCACGATGACGAGCTCCCGGAGCTGGAAGAGTTCGAGTGGGGTGAATATAGGCCCGGGAAATGCCCCGCAGATGGGGCGGCCCAGGAAAGCATGGCTTAGCGGGGCCTCCACTGCGCCTCCCCTTCCCGGAGCCATTCCCACCCCTCTATTCCAAGTCTTCCAGCAGTCTGCGCCCAGCCCCAAAAAGCCTCGTCCATGCAATCTTCTCCCCTCCGCTCCACCCACCCACTCTTTGGGATTCTCCCTGCCCCGTTAGGCAAAGAGCTCCCCGCAGACCCAGTCTGCACATAACCTCCCCACTGGCGCACAGCCCCCAACACCGTCCCCCTGTCTTGGCCCCCGCCCTGCACCCCCTGACCCCTGCAGCATATGCCACAACCCTCCCTCCCGACCCCGACAGACCCCCTCCCCCCACATACCGCACCTGAACAGCTGTTGCGTCCGTGCAACAGGTCTAGAAAGTGCCTTCCCCCACCTTTCCACGCAACCCCGCTACCGTCCCCTCCCCCACGACCCCCAGGGCCAGGGCCGGAGGTGCAGTGGGCTGTGTCCCCCCGGCCGGGGTGCACAGGCGGTTGGCGAAGTGAGGGGCGCCAGGAGGCTCCCGGGGCTGGGGGCGGGTGGTCGCGCTCCGGCCTCCCCCAGCTGGGGCGCCCTCCCGCGTAGCCCCTTCTGCGCCCGCCGCAGGCTCCCCACCCTGCCTCTCCAGCGCCGGCCGCCAGGCATTCCCAGGCGGGCTCCCCCCCTCGCGCTCTGCTCCGCTCCCTTCCATCTTGACTTTTGCCGACGTGGAAATTTTGGGTTTGGAGACGACCTGTGCTCTTATTGGCTGCCGGCGGGCGGGGTCGGAGGTCACGGCTGCTCTCGCTATTCCGCGCCAAGGGGAGCCGCACAGCGGCTCGTGTCAAGTCAGCAGGTTCCCTCCGCCTCCCCAGGGGTCACGTGCGCCCCGGGCGGACCCTGGAGACGCCTCCTTATGCAAATAGACCAGCCGCGCGGGGCAGGGGGCGGGGGCGCGCGAGGCTGAGGGGCGGGGACGCGAGTGGGCGGGGGCGCGCGGGGGGCGGGGGCGCGGCTGGCTGGCCGAGCCGGGGGAGGGACCGAGAGGGGCGGGACGCTCCAGGTGGCCACCTGGCCCCGCGTCCTGCCCCGCCCTCCTGCCCACCCCTTCTGCCACTCTGCCCGTTCCACCTCTAGCTACAGTCTGGTCGCACCCTCTCTCCGACCAGCCCTTCTGGGCCCAAGGAACTCGTGTTTTGCAATGTGTCCCTGAACGCCCGCTGTCCCCGGGGTCCCCTCCACCAGACCTGGTCCGAGCCCAGATTGGGCCCCGGGTCTCTACTCGGCTGAGGAAGAAGAGGCGGCGATGCTGCCTGCAGGGCAGGGAACGAAATAGAAACCTCGGAGAGGACAATTTCCTCCTCTGGCAGGGAGCTGAGAAAACTAATAGCGAGATTCTCGGTAAGAGAATTCTAGGACAAAGCAAAATCAGGAATCCATGGGGTTAAAATCTTTCCTTTTAATTAACTGTCCACCACCTCACCCCCCAAACCAAAAGAGGCAGAAGTAGCTTAGTTAGCTTAACTAAAAGTTGCAAAAATGCCAATTCTGATTTTTAAAAAATATATACGTCTACAGGGGCTAAGGAAAAGGCCGATCCGTCTCCACCCCGACTTCTGTTGGGTACTGGGCTCCCGAGAGTGGAACCCGGGGACGCGTTCTCCTTGCCACATCTAGATGGAGGTGTGACTCAAGGGAGCTCAGAATTCCCACGAAGTCACGGGGCATGTAAAATGGGCCAAGTCTTAACGAACGAATGTGGTTCCCCAAGTACAGCAAAGAAGGTGCTTTTCTGGAAAGGAAGGGAATCAATGAATGGCCACATGACCAGGGTGCCTTCCTCTCCCCCTCCCTCCCCAAGGAAAAGAAAGTAAAAATCATTGCAAAGGTAGAGCTCTTCTTATAAATGTCGACTCTTTCTGGTAGTTATTGTAAAATATGCCAGCCTCTGGTCACCAAACAAAAAGAAGGGGGCTGCATTTTCTAAAAAAATATAAATATTTCTCAGAAGAGGTCTATTTTTTTCCTTCAGATAAGAAAGTATCTGTATCATCTTTATAATTTTTCCATCATAAGTCTGGCCAAATAATACGGAAAAACAAAATATAAATTTTCATGGGAAGATCCTTACCTGTAAAATTCTTCCCATCCTCTCTTCTTACTTTACTCTTTCCTTCTCCCCTTTTTGCCCCTATGGAAAGATAAATCATTGCTCCTTCCAACTGTCATCCTCAAGGATCTTTCTCTCCACTCTCTTTCTCTTCCCTCTCCACACTTGGTTGTTTATCTGACCCTTCCCGGGTTTGCAGAGGCCTCTCCCCAGGCATCGTCTCCTCCAGACCCCCACCCCGTCCTCAGCCGAGGCCTGCAGACAGTGCTTGCTGGGCCTCGGAGTGGCTCCCGGCTCTGCCGCCTGTTCTGTTGTGTGCACTGGAATATTGATTTTTCAGTGTGTGTGCGCCGGCTCTGTAAAAATCAATATTTCAGTAGCTCGAGCCCAGCGCAGGGCAGTGTAATGGAGCCGGCCTGCTGATGTAACGTGCGGGGTCCACCTTCAGCGATTGAGGTCAGTCAGAAAATGGCAGCGTGTTTTCCTACTGCATTGTTTGCTTCAGAGAGAGTGAAGGAGTTTGCATACCGTCCTGTACATCACATTCCAGGACAGAGTAACCTTGGTGCTGTCGGGTAACACGTGAACCAAGCTACAAAATAATATACTGTTACTCAAAAATGGGATGATGGAAAACCTCAGCTTATGCATTCTAAGAACTCTTAAATAAATGTGGGGGGTGGGGTAATTGCTGCCATCAATGCTACCAAATTTCTCAGTAAGAAAATAAAAATAGGCTTACACCAGGAAATGATATGGTTTACTGTTCAGTACTAGGTATACAGATGCTTATTATTCTACATCCCCTAAAATATGCTGCTTCTAGTTAATGAGAACAGGAGATAGCTGGCATGATTTGAAGAAAAGCTAATCAATAATGGTCCCAACTAGGGAGTTATCCTCATGACATTTTCTGCGGATGTGGAGAGAACTCTGGACTTGGGTTCTGACCGGCCAACCCTTCCCCACCCCCCACTAGTTAAGCCTTTGGTCTGGTCCGCTCATCTCTTTGGGCCTCCCCGGCTTTACCCATAAATTAAAGGGTGAGGCTCAATGACCTCTGAACGCCCCCTAGCTCTAATACCTATGATTCTACATGAGAAATACCATTTTAGCTAAAACCTTCAAAAACAAAAATACAATGAAGTCAAGTGTGTACGATGGATAAGAAAACAGATCAATGCCAAGAGGTGTGGCAGAAACAGAAGGTAAAGAAGTTCCTACTTTACTTGTATGTTTTATTATGTTTTAAATGATAATCCAATGAAATCTTTTTTGGAAGGTAATTTAACCATTATTTTAAATGCACTTTCTTTTGACCCAACATTTCTAATTTTAAGAGTTTTCCAAAGGGAATTATTATAACTAGAAGGGTGTTTGTCACTGTCAATTTTATAATATTGAAACATTAGAAACAACCTAAGTATCCAATAGTAGGGGATTTATTAAGTAAAATATGGTATATTTATTCAGTGTAACACAACTAATTTAATATGGTGTTGCTGGATTGCTATTAAAATAATGTGGAAGATTTGCATTTATTGTAATGTATGTACTATTTAAATCTATCTGTCTAGCTAGCCTATCTACCTATATCTCATAGTGGTAAAGGACATGATATCTGGAGCCAGATGACCGGGGTTCAAATCCTATCTTTATCACTAATTAGCTATGTGGCTTTGGTCAGCTGTAAACTAGGTGCATTTGTTTCCCATTGCTGCGGTAACACATTACCACAAATTTAGTGGCTTAAAACAACATAAATGAATTATCCTAGAGTTCTGGAGGTCAGAAGTCTGAAATGGGTTTCGCCAGGTCAAAATCAAGGTGTCCACAGGCCGTGCTCCCTCCAGAGGCTCAAGGGGAAAATCCATTTCTTTGCTTTTTCTAGAGGCTGCCTGTATTCCTTGGCTTGCGTTCCCTTCTTCCATTTTCAAAGCCCTTCACTCTGACTTCTACTGCATCATCCGACCACCTTTGTGGCTTTCACTCTCCTATCTCCCTCTTATAATGACTCTTGTGATTACATTGGGTATATCTGGATAATCCAAGATAATCTCCCCACCTCAAAATCCTTAACTTAATCACATCTGCAAAGTTCCTTTTGCCATGTAAGGTAACATATTCATAAATTCCAGGGATTAGGATGTAGACATCTTTGGGACCATTATTCTGTCTACCACACTGGGCTAAAATCAAGGTGTTGGCAGGAATGCCTTTCTTTCTGGAGGCTCTATAGGAGAATGTGTTTCCTTCACTCTCCAGCTTCTAGAAGCTGCCCACACTCCTTGGTTCATGGCCTTCTCCCATCTTCAAAGCCAGCAGTGGCCGGTTGAATCTTTCACACATCATAGCACTCTGACACCACTCTTCTGCCTCCCTCTTCCACATTTAAAGATGTTTGTGATTACTTTGAGCCCACCCAGGTAATCCAGGATAATCTCCCTAATTTAGTCAGCTATTTGGCAACCTTTATTCCATTGGCTACCTTAATTCCCCTTTTCCATGTAAAGTAACATATTCACAGGTTCTGAGGATGAGGACGTGGATATCTTTGGGAGCCATTATTCTGCCCATCACCCTAGGGATAATAGTGATAATCTACATATGGAGTTGTGGAGAAGACTCAAAAGAATCAATATGTGTCAAATGTTTAGAACAGTGCCTGGTACATAGTAAGTACTCCATAATAATTACCTATTGTAGTTATTATCTGGAAAGAAAATATAGAATATAAAATGAAATTGCATCTGGAAGTTGGTATTAAAGCAGATTTTCATTTTCTTCATTTTGCTAATGTCTATGGGATTTTTTTGTGTCTTTTTCTGCAATGGAAATGTATTACTGAGGATTTTTTTAAAATTTTTAAATAAAAGCTGGACAAACCAATAAAGGAGTCATGATAGTATAATAAGAAAATAATTTAATTTGGGGTTAAAAGGTCTAGGAGCTCATCTCCACACTGCTAACACAATTTGTGATATTGGGCAAGTCACTTCACCTTCCTGCACTTCACTCTTCCTTGTAGATGATATGAGGGAGATGAACTTCACATTCTAAAGGTCCTTTCGGTTCTAAATGCTACAAGTCAAAAATTTTAAAGATTGGCACATTGAAAAATGGTAAAGAACACTGCTTAGTATGTGAAGAACTCTTAGAAATTCAGTGCGAAAAGGACAACCCTCTAGGGAAAAAGTGGGCAAAAGTCATAATCAGGCATTTCACAAGGAGAAAAGCAAATAGTAGATAAACGTAGGAAAAGGTATTCAGCCTCATTAGTAACAAGGAAATGCAATTTGAGACTTCAATGAGATATCATTTTATTCCCATTAGGTTGGCAAGCATTCAGAAGTCTGACAATATAAACACTTGGAGATACCGTAAATCAATGGGAACGCTTGCACAATGTTGCTGGAAGTGTAAACTGGTACAACTACTTTGGAAAGCAATTTGACATTACCTTGCACTGTTTATCATGTAAAGTCGAACGTTCACATACCCTGGGGTCCAGCGTTTCCACCCTGAGAAACTCTTGCACATGTGCATCAGGAGAAACGTACAAGCACGGTCCTAGCAGCTTTGCTCATATACTCCAGACACTGAAAACAGCCCACATTTCCATCCACGGGAGAATGGAGAAATTGTGCTCTATTCACACAGTGGATTATTATATAGCAGTGAAAACGAATAAATGAAAACTCGTCACAAGATTATCGACAAAGCTTTGAAACCTAATGTTGACTGAGTCTCCTAGGAGACTACGGATATTAAGATGCCATTTTTATAAAGCTCAAACATAAGCGAAACTCATCAATATACTTTTTAGGGCGTCATAATAAGTGAGTTAAAAAACAAGGAAATGACAAACAGAAGATTCAGGATAGTGGTTCCCAGCAGGGGGTGGGGGTGGGGGTGAGGAGGTTAGGGGAGGAGCCCAAAGGTGGGTAAATGGTAATGGTCTAGCTCTTAAATTGGACTGTAGGCTCCAAAGTGTTCATTTTATGATGCTTCATTTGTTGCATATATTGAGAGATATATTTTTGTATGTATCAAGTATATGATTAAAATGATTAAAAAAAAAAAAAAAAGAATACTGTTTGGGGGCCTCTGTATTCTAATCCAGGATGCTTTATTTCCTGTAGTGAATGCTAATCACTTAGATTCCCTTCAAACTCATAAAAGCGAGCTCTTTATTGCCAATTTGCTATTTGCACTCCTGCTGGTTAAACAGTCTTCATAAAAGCCACCTACATCTGGGCTTGTACAACTGTTGTTTTCAGTTGATGCTCCAAATGAACCTCATCATCTCTGAGATCCACACCCCCAGGGGAGAGGCATCTCAGAATTTTCGTGCAGCTTACCTTCTGGTGTTCACAGAGCCCCTGGTTCATCTTGCCTGTAAACTGTTCTGGCACCTTCTGCAGCAGGAGCTGAGTTACATGATTTATAAATATTCAGCCCGGCTCAGGTAATTTGTTACTGCTCAGATTCACTACAATTATGATTTCAATGCTCGAGAATCACATTCCTTGTTCTCCTAACTTGTCTTCTGTTGTTTCATAAAGTTTGTCCATCCAGCATTGTCTGGAGTGACTTGGTCTCACATTCCTGCAACAAGCCTGATAATAGCGGTTTTTTGTTTGTTTGTTTGTTTTGTTTTGTTTTTTTGAGGTACCTGGGATTGAACCTGGGACTTCATATATGGGAAGCCTGCACTCAATCGTTGAGCCACATCGGCTTCCCTGAGTTGGTTTTCTCATTCGTTTTGCTTGTTGTTTGCTTTTGTTTTTTCAGGGAGCACTGGAAATCAAACCAGGGACCTCCCATGTGGAAGGCGGGTACTCAACCACTTGAGTCACATCCACTCCCCTATTAGCATTACTTTTGAGTTCCATCTTTGATTCCAGAATCTTCCAAACCATTAATCAGCTGTGTTGATTAGGTTTTCTATTTCCTTGACTGTAAGTGAAGCATTTGGATGCTGGATGGATGCTACAGAACTCCACATCATTGGGTGGAATGTTCATTTTTAAGTCTCGATACCCAAGCAGAATTGCCCCCAATTCATTATTTATCACTTTGCACAAGGTCTTTGGTTTTGGAGATATGGGTTGTTTTTTTTTTTTCTTTTTATCATGAAAAATTTCCCAAAATATACAAAAGGAAAAAGAATAGAGAGTATTAATATATGCTATAAAATATATATAAAGAGTATAAAACCCATCACCCATCATCCAGTTTCAATAATTATCAACTTATGGCCAGTCTCGTTTCATCTGTACCCACCTTGCCCCCTTCCAGGATTAATTTGAAGCAAATCCCCAATATCATGGATTGTAAATGTGAGTGCATCACTGTGATAAACACTCTCAGAGCTCCTGAGAGAGCAATATTAAGAGCAATACCGAGTACAGTCTCTTTCTTTGCAACATTATGATAAATTTTATTTTAGTCAATTAAATAAATAAGAGGAGGTCAAAACTCTTCACACATAAGCCTACCCTTAACTTTGCAGTAGAGGGCTTTCTTGGATAAATTCAATGTATGGGAAATATGGGTGGGAGGAGGAACCATGGAATGACTTAATTTTTGTTAGGGCTTATATTTCGTCATTCTCACCCTGAACAGGATATTGAATGAGTTAGTGAAATAATATCACATCTATTACAATGGCATTAATAGGTCTCTCTGATCTATAATCCATCCTGCATAAATTGCTAAAGATATCTTACTAAAGCCCACCTTTGCCTATTTTTCCGAGATCAGACGAGATCGGGCGCGTTCAGGGTGGTATGGCCGTAGACAGCTTTGCCTATTTTTTAAAATAAATGTGAGTGCCAACTATGTGTAAGATATTCTACTAGTCATTGAAGAGAATAAACAATGAATCCCCCCTTCAAAAATTTACATATTAATAGAGGAAGTAAGGCAAAAATACTTACAAGAACAACATTGAAAGTGTCCTCCAACAGTTACAGATGTGCTGTGGAAAACTAGAGAAAAGAAAGAGAACTTTCAGTTAGGGACACTGGAGGAGATCTTGGGGAGAAGGTTGTCCTTGCCTTGAGCCTTGAAAGATGAGACAGATTTGGACATGCAGAAATTGTAATAATAAATAACATTCCTTGAGTGTTCACTCTGCACCAGGAACCTTTCTAGTGCTCTACCTAGAATCAATTCTTTCATCTACACAACAGTTCTAAGAGGTTGCACTGTCATTATCCCTCTTTTACAGGTGAGTAAATTGAGGCACGCAGAGGTCAAACAACTTGCAGGGAGTTACACAGCTAATAAGTGGAGAGCTGGGATTTGAACTCAGATAATATGAGCCTGGAGTCCATAGTCTTAATCACTCTGCTCAACTGCCCTTGAAGTGGGAGGAAAGAACATTCCAGGAGCAAGGAGTAGCAGAAACAGATGGGAAAACAGGTATTTTTGTAGTGAAGAGGAATAGTGTGGGAAAGATAAGCTGCGATCAGACCACGAAGGGCTTTGAATGCCACACTCAGGGCTCTGAACTTGGCTCAGAAGGTGCTGGGAGCCAAAGGTTCTTGGGATGGGACTTTGTCATGGGGTTCTGTGGACTTTAAAGCACTGCAAAGATGTAAGGAATTACCACTGAAGACATGTTCCGCTCCTCCAAACCGGGGTGCTGTTCATCCCCTTCTAAAGGACAAATCGTCTTCTACCTGGTCCTCAAGGCATGGTGTATGGACTGGAGGCTCCAAGATGGAACTATGTCATTCTCATTTTTTAATCTCCTGCCGCAACTGGCCTAATATGCACGGGAGGCACTTGAATGTCGCTGAAAGGGTGAACATTATTCTGGGTTGAGCCGTGTCAAATTGCCAATACGCAACCTTTTATGATCTACAAAAATGGCAATTTATTATGGTTTCAACCTATTTTAAGACATTCTATTACAATTACGCTTCAGAGACAGACTAATGTAGAAATTCAGGTGCATTAATGTTAAAGGCATTAAAGTAGGAATTAGAAATCACTCCCTTTATAAAAGACTAATGTTTGATTACAAACTTAATGTACAGAAGTTAATCTAGAATATATGTATGTTGATATATATATTCTAGTATATTGTAGATATATAGTGTATATATATACATAGAGAGAGAGGGAGGGAGAGAGAGAGACATAAAGGGTCTCTATATAGGTTATTTCTACAAGGACTCTTACCCATGCCCTCTGATTCTAATTCAAACCAGAAACTGGAGTGGGAGGAATTGCCCAAATTCTACACAAATAGGGTTTAAAAACTTTGACATAAAGCTTACTACAGTAGATTTAAGTATGGAGGTGGAGAAAGATAACCCAGAAAATTGGATGAACTTAGATACAGTATTTCACAGAAGATTCTTTCTTAATAGGGAAGAAGCAGTCATTTCTAGCCTTCTTCAACCAAAGATGAGTTATGAAATTTTAAAAGTCAGTAGGTGTCACATTAGAGATGACACCATCAGTCAAAGGAAGAAGGCAAGCTGATGTCAGTCCCTCCTAAAGCAGAAGGGTTCTGCCCACAGAACTCACAGCTGTTTCCTCAGAGGGGCAAGAGACAATGCTAAACAACAAAGGGTGGCTATCACCCGTGCAGCTTAACCAAAGGAAGCAACCTAATGAGCCAACATAAGTAAAGAGTGTCACAGGCAAACAGACTTTGCAGTCACTCCCATATTTCCAGAGAGGAGTCTTTACAAGTACAGGAATCACCATTCAAGGAGAATGAGAAGTTAAAGTAGATTGAAAACCAACTCAAAATCCTGCCCAGCAAGTCTGTCTTTATTCAGTGTGTTTATTTAGTTTAATTCAACAGGAGATTCCAAAAGACAGTTTATTCCTGAAGCAGCTCAAACCTACTTGTCATTTGCTGACCCTCCTGAAACAAACCTATACCCTACTAATGGGAAAGAATTTTTCCTAAAGATTCTTTTCAAACTAAAAAGCTCTAAACAAAATATTCTACAGAGATCAATTGTTTCCAAGCTAGAGGAAGAAGGGGAGCTGGACTGGATATGTGATTAATATGGCTTTTGATTTGCACACAAAAAGTGCTTGCTGTCAAGGAAGACCAAATTGAAAGTGTAAAATTTTCCACCTAAATGGAAAATATATTGATCAAATGGCATCAGATGTATCATATATTTACAAATCACTGGAAAATTGTTACAAACCTCAAACTGTTTAACTACCTGAAGCTATTTCTAACACCACAGTCAGAAAAATCCTAGCTTTTAATCTTTCAATGTCATAATTAGTACTGATGTTATGTCTTAGATGCAGATCTAATAAAATAGAGTCTAGAGTGTCGCTTCTTAGCGAGACTGTAGCTAAGAATGAGCACACCCCCTTCACAGCACCTTTTTTCTTTAATTAAAAAAAATTTTTAAGAAGCTTTAGATTACATAAATGTTACATAAAAAATATAGGGGATTCCCATATGCATCACCCCCTCCCCTCCCACACTTTCCCACATTAACAACATCCTTCATTAGTGTGGTACATTTGTTACAATTGATGAACACATATTGAAGCATCGCTACTAACCATGGACTATAGTTTACATTATGGTCCTGCACAATTTTGTATGTTATGACAAAATATATAATGGCCTGTTTCCATTATTACAATGTCATGTAGGACAATTCCAATGTCCTGAAAATGCCTCCATATTACACCTATTTTTCCCTCTCCATCCCTTCACAACCTCTGGTGGTCACTGCCTTTATATCAATAAGAGTTCTTCCATTGCTAGAATAATAATACGTCTATAGTAGAATAATAATAAGTCTGCTTTAGTCCATTGTTCATTCCCCACTCTTGAGGATTTGGGGATGGTAATGCCCACTCTGCTAATTGAGAGGGAGCTTAGATCCCATAGGGCAGATGGATGGAGCTATCTTCCTCATAGCACCTTTTGAAGGCATACTTCCCTCTACCTTCTGCCAAAGAACCACACATACAAGCACCCCCATTCCCTCTTTAAATCTCCCAATTTTGGGTCCCATGGAAATAACAGTACATTCCTAAGAGAATTGCTCCTTACTCCAAATTCTCTGTCATTTCATAAGTTTTCTTAAGGAGGGAAGAGAGATGTGGGGAATGGACTCTTCAAGCTGGGATGTCTGCGGTGTCTTGCCCTCCAGCTGCATGGGATCCTGCAGAGCGGGGCGGTCCCTGCCCGGCAACCCACTAACTTCCTCTCTCTCTCTCTCCCTCCCCTCCCTTCTGTTCCTCCTGCTCCAGCATAAGACAAAGCAGCTCTTGGAGCAATATAGAGAAATAAGTGAGGCTCTACTGAGCCACCCCAAAGGACAACAACCCCCCACCAGTCACAGGACAGTCATTTTCTCCAGCACCCCTCCTGTTGGGAGACCTCAGAAACCCCACCGACTTCTGGGGTAAGTCACTTATACCACGGACCTCTAAAAGGAGAGGGGCCAAGTACTATGCTCTTAGAAGCCTCTCCCCTGATTTTCAGTTTACCTGGTGCCTCATTCCTGTTCAGGGCTAAGCGATCTAAACAAGTGCCTATTTTCACACACCTCGTTTCTCTCTGCTCCAAAAAGCTTTTCCCTCTTTAGCAATAACATAATGCAGTGCAGCTACCATTTCTGGAACTCTGCCTGGAACCAGATGAAATAACACACCCAACCCACTGCTCAGAGCTCCCCATCCCCCTTACACAGCTTCTTACCATCTAACAGTGTGTAAATTTCCTCAATTTACAAGACAGTAAGCTCCATGAGGGCAGGAACTGTGGCTGTCCCCGTCGTGTCCCCAGGGCATAGTACATATACGCTGTTGGCATTCTAGACATATTTGCTGAGTAAATGAATAAATGTGCCTAGATTGGACTAGATAAACAAAGAGAGCAAAAAACAAACTTACTTAAAACAACTTTTCTAATACTTTTTCATGTAACAGTGTAATAGATATCTGCTAAAGGTTATAGAATTACCCAAGGGTTTTAAAACTGTAGAAGACATTCTGAACCTGCACCTCAGTTATTAAGAAAAAGCCTACTTTTGCTTTCAGATGTATGTTTAGGCTGACATTCTTTGTGGATTTTTATTTTTTAAAGAAATAATCCATTAGACAAGTATGTGAAACCTTATTTAAAATGTATGAAATCCTAAGTCATATCCTCAAACTCATTGATTTTTCCTTGCTTTGTATGCCTCAACTACCACCAACTTGACATGTTTTTTAAAGTAATTTGATTATCTTTTTGGAGAAAAGTCACCTTCACCAAAGAACTATATGAAGAGCACATATGTCTTTCTAAGAGATATCCTTTAAAATAATGACTACAGAATCATATAGTACTTTCTAAAGGATTCTAAACTAGTCAGAAAGCTTGTTTCTCAAAAAAAAAAAAAGAAAGAAAAGAAAGAAAGAAAGAAAGAAGAGAGAAAGGAAGGAGACTATATTGTCTGAAAAGACATTTTAGAGGCAAGGCACTTGATTTTCAAGTGCATGCTTTGCAGGTTATCAGCCATTCAGTGATCTCTTACACTTAAGGATGGTCTTGTCTTTTGAGTTTTCTTAGAGAGCAAGTGGCATGATGGAATGGTGCCTGAGAAGACTCTTAAAATAACCTTGATCATTTCTCCTTCCCACATGCTATTTTGGGTAGGAGGGAGACAGTAGAGGAAGAGAGGGAAGGAAAAAATGGTGTGAGGTAGGGGTAAGAGGCAATTGCTACTGGGATCTCAGCAATGACTGGTGAACCCAAGCTGGATAATTGAGAACTGGCTGCTTTTCTACCGGGTCTTGACCAACAATGCTGATGGGGTACACACTCCCTCTCTTGAGTGTCCCCTTCTCAGCAGGCCAAAGGCTTGAATGAGCCTGGTACGGGTCAGGCAATGCATGCCCCTCCATTCCCATCTTCTGGATCATACTCTAGACACTTTGACTCTATGTACTGGTGAGTATGGCTAGGAGTACCTGTTTCTGGGAGTTTTGGATTGTAAACCTGAACAGCCCCTGGAGTTAATCTATTCCAGTGTTCTCAATTTTTTTTTTTTTTACCCACCCCATAGTAACAAAAACATTTCACATTGCAACCCAGTAAATGCATGGTTATATAAACATAGTTTTAACTGAAACAAAAGTTTTTGGAAACAATATTTAGTCTTACAATATGTAATATACTCTAATATTTTCTATTCTGCCTTCTTTTTTTTTTAATGTAGATCACAACTCTCTAAATTGGTTTCATGATTCACTAGTGGGTCAAGGCCTACACTTTAAGAACTACCAATCTATTTTAATTTCTGTGTTATAGAGCAGGAAACTGAAGTCAAGAAAGGTCACACAGCTGCTGCCTGGTGGCAGAGGCAGGATTAAAACTCAGGTAGAGAAATCGTCTAACTTAGCTAATTATTCATAATAAACACTCTTCTTGCAAAACAATGAACAACTGCCATGCTAGTACTGTAAAGGGTGCATGCTATTATAGTTTTTTTAATGATAGAAAATTGAAGCCACTTAAAGAAGAACTGAATAGTCATCTCCCAAATCCTCACACACATATCAGTTTATCTCAAACTCTAATGTCCAAAGGGCTAAGTCTCTCTCTATATATATTTGTGTATATTTATCAAAAATTTTAAATTAATTTTTAATTTGCCTCTAGTTTGCTGGCTCATGCAAACTTCCCTTTACTGACATCTATAATGTAATAAAATAATTATTAAAAAAAAAACTGAGCCAAAAAATTTGTCCAAAGGGCCAATGGGCACCTTTGATATCAAAGAGGGCTTCTCAGTTTTACACTAGGGGCTATTCTGAGGTATGAGTATTAGGATA
>JAQZBX010067882.1:0-15854 GCA_029593785.1 Cabassous unicinctus
GATAGATATTCCTATTCCAGAAGGGAGAAATTGGAAGGAAAACAGTGTTCACGGGTCCCAAGTAATTCAAAACACAGCAGAGGAAGCTATTAGATTCCAGGGTCTGAGAGTCATCTGTGGATCGATGCTTTGTCCTCTGGGATTACTGGAGGGACATCTCCACTCTTTCAAAGTTCTGGGAAACTGATCATGCTCTCCCCTAATAATAAGATATATACCCAACCCTCTATAAGCTTCAGAGAAGTCTCATTGCCCTCAAAACCTGGGCAGAAGTCACAGACCCTGGAAACACTAGGGGAGACAGCCTAGCCCCTCCATATGCCAAAGTGGGCTCACCCTTTCCAAATGCCAGGGCAGGAGCCCTGCACTATCCAATGGCTAAGGTTGAAGCTTTTGGCCCAAAGAAATCTCTTCTGCCTAGACCTCTGCTTCCATCATTCTTCCCTTGAAGTCATTTTCCTCCATTTCTTCACATCTCTATCTCTTTAAGTTCAAGCTGGCAGTACTCCTGCTCATACAAAATTCTAAAAAACCTTGTCAGTTTTCTATGCAATTCAAGGGAGTCCAAGTCATTAGACAAAAGGATATTTCACAGATCCTTCCTGGATAATTGTATTTCTATTCACGACTTACTCTGATATAGCTGACTGAATTCATATTCAACCATACCCACTTTAGCCAGGGTTATTCAGCCACATCTTTGTGCAGAGACCTGTTTTCTGGGAATTCACCTCTCAGGAGCTCAGAGAGGATTTCTTCTGGCCCTACCCTCATAGCAGGCCATCAGGATAGACTGAGAATTTTCCAAATCAATTGTTGTTTTTTGCTTAACAGCTCAGTCCTCAGTTTATCCCTTTCAGTTTATGACCTTTTACTATAAGCAAGAAGGAGAAACTAAGTGGCCCCTCCCACACTTTGCTTGGACATTTCTTAAACTAAATATCCAAGTCCACTTTTACAAGATCCACTTTCAGTCCAACAATGGGACATAATTCAGCTAAGTGCTCTGCCACTTTATGACAAGGATTTCTTTCGAAGTAGTTTCCTACACCACATTCATTACTTCTAAGTCCTCACCAGAAGCAACTTTAATTTCCATATTTCAGTCAAAATTTGGTTTATTATGATATATATATTCTCTAAGATGATGGAAATTTTCTCTACAGCTCTCTTCACAGCAATCTTGACACTTCCACTCAAGCACTTCAAAAATTTTCCAACCTCTACCCCTTATTCAATTCCAATGCCACTTCCACATTTTTAATTATTTGTAATAACAGCACCCCATTTTCTAATACCAAAAATTGGCCTGGTTTGTCAGGGTTGCTATGACAAATACCACACAATGGATTGGCTTAAAGAATAGGAATTTATTGTCTCATGATTTTGAAGGCTGAAAGTTCAAAATCACGGTGTCAACCTTGCTTTCTCCTGGAGTCTGTAGAATTCTGGTGCTTGCTTGCTGGTAATCCCTGTGGTTCTGTGGCTTGCATCTCTGCCTCCATCAAATGGTGATCTGCCTCATTCTCTGTCTCCTTCTGACTTCCTGCTTCTACTGACTTCTGGTTTCTACTGACTGCATTCAGATTTCCTTTGCTTATAAAGACTGCAGTCATATGGATTAATTTAGCCTTATCTGATTCAATTTAGCCTTATTTAAATAAGATCTTTGATGATCTTATTCACAAAGGAACCCACACCTTAACTAATAATAACATCTTTACATGTCCCACTTACAAATGGATTCCCACCTATAAGCCTGGGAGATAGGGCTTGAACATGTCTTTATGGGGTGCATGATTCAATATCCAACACCTGTGCAATTTTATTAGTATACAAATGTTTTGGTTTTCTAAAAGCTATCAAAAGCAATATACCAGAAATGGGTTGGCTTTTACAATGGGGATTTATTGATTTCTAAGCTTACAGTTCTGAGGCTGAAAAAAATATCCAAATCAAGGTATCAGGCAATGCTCTCTCCCAGAGGACTGGCTGCTAGTGATTCTGTACTCTTCTGTCAAATGGGAAAGCACATGTTGGCATATCCCTTCTACTTTGGGTCTCATTGCTTTCAGCTCCTGGTTTCCTCTGGCTTTATCACTCATCTTCTGTGTCCAATTGATTTCAGCTTCTGGCTTGTGGGGCTTTCTCTCTCAGCTTCTGGGGGTTTCTCTCTATCTCTCACTCCATATTCATCCCATTTATAAAGGACTCCAGTAAGACCCACCCTGAGACATGCCTTACTGAATTAATCTAATCAAAGATCTTAACTAAAGTAATCTATCAAAAGATCCCATCTACAATAGGCTCATATGCACAAGAATGGATTAGCTTTAAGGACACGGTTTTCTGGGGTACATAGTCTTAAAACATTACAAAATGTTAAGACTTTTTCTCCATTGGCACTTAAATTTCATTCATATCTTAAATTACATGGCTATGTCTATATATACACACACACACACACACACACACACACACATATATATATTCTTACTATGATATGTATGTTCTTTTTCTGGCTTAAAATTTTCACTTGTAAAAGGGCTACTGCCAATACTGTTGCTAAACTATTGTTAAAATGAGTATTCCCCATCTGGAGAATTCCACTGACCCTTTCAAATGACCAAGGGACCCATTTCATTAATAAAGTAATCCAAGAAATCCAAGGGGTTCTTCCCTGATTCCAAAAATTATATTGTCCTTATCATCCCCAGTTATATTGAACAATAGAGAGACCAAATATAATATTAAATTTAAAGCTTGCTAGACATCTGTTCAAACTTCCAGGGAATAAGGCAGAGTAAGGAGCTCCAGGCTTCAGTCCTCTCACCAGAACAACCATTAAACTGGAAGAATCTGTCTGAAACAACTATTTTTAAACGCAGAGGCAAGAACACTGTACAGCATTCGGGGAAGAGTGGGAGAGAGAGGAGGATAAGTTACAGTAAAGAGCTATAAATTGCAATCACCATGTGGCAGCTACCAGCACCCATCCTTACTCAAATGGCAGGCAATTGTGGGATCTAGTCCCTAGTTAGCTGTTGGTGACAGAAAGGGACATAAAATACTCTTCTCAAAGAGCAGGGGAGGCACAGCCAATCACGGATCACAGCTTTTGATTAGTGAATTCAGATCACTAGGTTCTGGCTCTCAGGGCAGCTAGTGCTTCACCTCACCCCATACAAAAGAAGCAGCAGCCATTATTTCAAACTTGACCAGTTAGGGGTGGAGGCAGTGGAGATTTATAGATGCAAGCCTTCCTAATGGTTGCAGAGGTAGTTAGCTGAAGGGCTGCATTTGCTGGGTGGGCTAAGAAAACCTAACTTTGGGGAGCCATCAGAGAAGCTTTCTGTGTCCTACCTGACACCCTCCCCAGGGCACTTTGGAGCCAGTCTGCACCCCCTTCATGGTCCTTAGCCCTGTTTTGCTGGGAAAAGCCTCTCTAGGCTGACCCTAACCACAGTCCATCTTTCACCACATTGTTCACTGTGTTATACAGTCCCATGCCTAGTACAATCTATCCAAAGTGTGCACTCAGTGGCTCTCATTTTCATCACAGAGTTGTGCAGACATTGCCCCAGTAAACCTTTGAATGTTTTCCTTGATCCAAAAGAAAAATCCCATACCCCTATATTATTGACCCTTAGCATTGATATAGTACATTATTTGATACTGATGCAATAATATTACAATATTAATGTTAACTATAGTCCATAAGTTAGTCATTGCATCACTATGTTCTTATCACCTTGTAATAGTGATGTACATTTATTCTATTTCATGGAAGAACATTCTATTATTTGTACTATTAATCACAATACTCATCCACCTCCAGGTTCACTATGTCATTCAGTCCCTAGATTAGCACTTTTTTGTGCTACTGTATTAGTCAGCCAAAAGGGTGCTGATGCAAAATACCAGAAATCTGTTGGCTTTTATAAAAGGTATTTATTTGGGGTAGAAGCTTACAGTTACCAGGCCATGAAGCATAAGTTACTTCCCTCACCAAAGTCTGTTGCCACGTGTTGGAGCAAGATGGCTGCTGACGTCTGAAAAGGTTCAGCCTCCCTCTTCCTCTTAAGGCTCCGTGGTCGCAGCTTCTTCCAGTATCAGCTGTAGGCTGGGATAAGCCTCGTCTCTCTCCCAGGGCTTATTCCTCTCTGGGCTCAGCTGCTCTGTTCTCTCCACAAGTCAGCTGTAGACAATCAGGCTCTCTCTCTTCCCAGGGCCTCTGCCGTGTCTATGGAGCCGACTATTCCTCTGTGTTCTTCTCCTGTGTGTTTACTTTCTGGGGTTCCAGCATCCAAAAACTCCAACTCCCTCCTCTGCCATGAAGTTTTCTCTGTGAGTCCCTGCCCACCAATGGGGTGGGGATTCAACATCCTACTGACATGGTCCAATCAAAAGCCCTAATCATAACTTAATCAAGTAATAGTAAAACCTCTGAAGTTAATACAATCTAATCTGCCCAGAGGAACAGACCAGTTTACAAACATAATCCAATATCTATTTTTGGAATTCATAAACAATGCCAAACTTCTATACTCCACCCTCTGCATTCCAGAAAGACATTACAATATTCAAAAAACCTTATATCAGTAGCAATGCTAAGTACAAAAGCATGTCACAATCAGTTTAAAGAAATGTAGTATATCTTGGGGTAAAATCCCAGCTGAAACTTATAAAACCATTTATCTGCTTTCAATATAAAAATGGACAGACCAAGGGTAAACATTTGTATTAGCATAAGGAGAAACTGGGAGGGAAAAATGAGTCATGGGTCTAGAACAGTTCTGAAAACCTGCAGGGCATACTACTTTAGATGTCTAAGTATGAAAGTCATTCTCAAGATGATGGTTTCTTCTCCCTGGGGTCTCTTTGGGACCCACTCTTTCCACAGGCTCACCCAATGGCCATTTTCTTGGTTCCACCCTCATCAAGCATCTGGGTGGCGACCGAGCTCCAGAACTCACCCTCCAAGAGCATTGGGGTGATGGCCACACTTTACCCAATCTTTGGGATAGAGTATCAACTCCCTAGTACTGTGACATGAAGACAACATCCTCCCTAATCATTGACATACAGGCCCAACCCTCTCAGAGCAATGAGTTGGTGACCTGGCCTTCCATAATCCATGAGGGACAGGTCCACACCTCTCAGACCTATGGGTGGTGAGCTTAATCTCCCTAATCCTTGGGGAATGTGGTCCATCCTGTCTGTACCCTGGGGTGGCAAAACTCTCCCTGAACAGCGGGCAGGAACATCCACCTTCTTCAAGTGCTGGGGCAAACTCACCCTCTCTGTACACATGGGTGAAGTTTGGTTCTTGACCCAAGGAGATGTCTTAATTCCACATATCAGCTTCCATGGTTTTCCTCATAGAGTTGTTTCTGCTTCAATATCTCCCTCCCATGTCCATTTTATTCTAGGCTGACAACAATTTTGTTCATACAACGCTCTAAAAAAGTTTGTTGGTTTAGCATGTAGGAAGCAGGGATCTAAGCCATCAGACAGTAAGAATTTTCATAAGTCTTTCCTGGATAACTGCATTTTAAATCCTGATTAACAAGTTCTAAGTTTAGTTAAGTCCTCAAATGGGGCACTATCATCTGGGGGCTTGATTTCCAAGGCTTGGAATTTCCAGAATCAGTTTCTGGCTTCTTTGTGCCCAACAGTTCAGTCCTCAGCTTAACTCTCTCATCTAACATTTTGCTATAAGCTACAAGGAGAAGCCAAGCTGCATTTTCTGAGTTAACTTTGGAAAGCTCTTCAGCTAAATGCCTAGGCTTGCCATTTTCAAATTCTGCCTTCCATAAAATACCAGGAGTTAATCTTGCTAAGTTCTCTGCAACTTTAAAACACAGATTACCTTTCCTCCAGTTTCCAATAATAGTCTCATCATTTATTTCTAAGGACTCATAACATCTTTTTAGAGTCAATATTCCTGTCAACAGTCTCTTCAAAGCAATCTAGGCCTTTTCCATCAAGAATCTCACAATTCCTCAAAAAAAATTCCCCTTCTCCATTTAGAAAACTGCTTCAGCATTTTGGTAATTGCAAAAGCATGACCCCACTCTAGGTACCAAATTCTGTATTAGTCAGCCAAAGAGGCGCTAACGCAAAATACCAGAAATTTGTTGGCTTTATAAAGGGTATTTATTTGAGGTAGAAGCTTACAGTTATCAGCCCATAAAGCGTAAGTTACTTCCCTCACCAATGTCTGTTGCCACATCTTGAAGCATGATGGCTTCTGACATCTGCAAGGATTCAGCTTCCCTCTTCCTCTTAAGGCCCCGTGGTCCCAGCTTCTTCCAATATCAGCTGTAAGCTGGGATAAGCCTTGTCTTTCTCCCAGGGCTCATTCCTCTCTGGGCTCAGCTGCTCTGTTCTCTCCACAAGGTCAGCTGTAGATGATCAGTCTCTCTTCCTGGGCCTTTGCCATGTCTATGGAGCCATCTCTATTCCTCTGTGTTCTTCTCCTGTGTGTTTACTTGCCAGGGTTCCAGCCTCCAAAAGCTCCAACTCCTTCCTCTGCTGTGTAGTTTTCTCTGGTGGTTGGGGGACTCAGTGCCCTACTGACATGGCCCAATCAAAACCCTAATCACAACTTAATCAAGTAAAAGTGAATCATCTGAAGTTAATACAATCTAATCTGCCCAGATGAACAGAACAGTTTACAAACATAATCCAATATATGTTTTTGGAATTCATAAACAATGCCAAACTGCTACAGCTATCATCACTTCTATCCAATTCCAAGCATTTACAAATCAATCTTATTACCAATTCTGCACAAATTAAACTACAGCTTCCCACTCTCTCCTCATTCAATCTTCTGGTGACCACTCTTCTAGCTATTAACTTCATGACTTTGGTCATTATAATTAGTTCATAGTAGAGAGATGATCTGTATTATTCCTTTGGTGTTTGGATTGCTCCACTAAACATAATATCCTCAAGGTTAATATATGTTGTCATGTGCATCACGACATTGTTTCTTCTTACGACAGAATAATATTCTATTGTATGCATAGACTACATTTTTTATTCATCTGTTGATGGAAAACTGGGCTGTTTTCATCTTTTGGCAATTGTGAATAATGCTGCTGTGAACATTAGTCTCCAAAGTCTGTTCACATCCTTCTTCTGAGCATATACCTAGGACTGGGATTACTGGATAGTATGGCAGCTTTATATTTAACTTCCTGAGGAACCAACAAAGAGTCTTCCACAACAGCTGCACCATTCCACATTTTCACAAACAGTAAATAACCATACCTATATCTCCACATCCTCTCCAATACTTGTGATTTTCAGTTTTTCTAATACTGGCCATTTAATAGGTGTCAAATAATATCTCATTGTAGATTTTATTTGCATTTTCCTATTAGTTAGTAATGTTGAACATCTTTTCAAGTGATTTTTTGCCACTTGTATTTCCTCTCTGAAAAACATCTATTCATGCCTTTTGCCCATTTCTTCAGGAGGTACCAAGGCTTGAAACCAGGACCTCAAACATGGGAATTGGGTGTTCAACCACTGAACTACATTTTTCCCCACCAATTTTTAATTGTGTTGCTTATCTTTTGTTTAAACAAATCAATTTTATTGAAACATATGAATAAAGCCTACAATTCACCTGAAATGCACAATCCATGGTGTTTGGTATAATCACATAATTGTGGGTTCGTCACTTCAATCATTATTAGAGGATTTTCATTATTTCAATAAAAAAAATAATAAAAAAAAACAGACAAGCAAACAAGCAAGAAAATTCCTCACCTCTCAATCTTTCTATGCTTCCCCAATGTACATAGCTGCTATTTCTGGATATTCTATCCAAAGTCTATAATCAATGGCTTTTAGTATAATCACAATGTTGTACAATTATCATCTCAAGAATTATAGAAAAATTAAATTACTCCAAAAAGAGGCTGCACACCTGTAGCATTCTTTCCTCAGACCTACATAATCACTAATCTCGTTTCATCTTTATAAATAGATTTATATTTACATTTTATGTAAATGGAACCATACAATATGTAGTACCCTAAATCTGGTCTTCACTTAGCATAATGTTTTTTTTTGTCTGATATTAACATTTTGTAGTATTAACTTACATTTGTTCAGCTTCAAAGAAAAACTGACTTACATATGCAATTCTACCCATATTCATATTTGACATAATATATTCATATTTCACATAATATATTTAGTTCATAATAGGACAATCATACAGTATTTGTCCTTTTGTGTCTGGCTTGCTTCACTCAACATAATGTCCTCCAGGTTCATCCATGTTGTCATATGTTTCACGACTTCATTTCTTTGTACCACTGCATAATATTCCATCATGTGTATATTCCAAAATTTGTTTATTCATTCATCAGTTGATGGACACCTAGGTTGTTTCCAACTTTTGGCTACTGTGAATAATGGTGCTATGAACTTTGGTGTCATTGGTGTGCATATTTCTCTTCGTGTCACTACTCTCAGTTCTTCTGGGTATATACCTGGCAATAGTATTGTGGGGTTCCATGCCAAGTCTATACTCAACTTCCTTAGGAACTGCCAAACAGTCCTCCACAGTGGAAGCACCATTCTACATTCCCACCAACGGTGAATAATCATTCCTATCCCTACACATCCTCTCCAACATTTACACTTTTTTGAGTTTTTAATAGCAGCCAGTCTAAGAGGTGTGAAATTATATCCCATTGTAGTTTTGATTTGCATTTCCCTAATCGCTAGTGATGTTAACATTTTTTCATGTGTTTCTTCACCATTTGTATTTCTTCTTTGATAGTTGTCTTTTTAAGTTTTTTCCCCATTTTTAAATCAGATACTTTGTCTTTTTATTACTGAGTTGTATGATTTCCTTATATATTATGGATATTAAACTCTTCTCAGATATGTGATTGCCAAATATTTTCTGTCATTGACAAATCCTTTGAGGTGCAAAAGTGTTGAATTTTGAAGAGGTCCCATTTATCTACTTTTTTGCTTTGTTGCTCATGCTTTGGGTATAAGGTTTAAGAAACTACTGCCTACCACAAGATCTTGAAGATGTTTTCCTACATTTTCTTTTAAGAGTTTTATGGTTGTTGTTTTTATATTTAGGTCCTTGATCCATTTTGAGTTAGTTTTTGTATAAAGTGTGATATAGGGGTCTTCTTTCTTTCTTTTGGGTATGGCTATGCAGTTCTCCCAGCACCAATTGTTGAATAGACTTTTCTGGCCCAGCTGGGTGGGCTTAACATCCCTGTCAAAAATCAGTTGAATGTAGATGTAAGGGTCAATTTCTGAATTCTTAATTTGGTTGCACTGGTAAATTTGTCTGTCCTTATGCCAGTGTCATGCTGTTTTTACCACTGTAGCTAAGTAATATGCTTTAAAGTCAGGAAGTGAGAGTCCTCCAACTTTGTTCTTCTTTTAAAGATATTTTTAGTTATTCAGGGCCCCTTACCCTTCCGAATAAATTTGATTTTTGGCTTTTTGATTTCTGCAAAAAAGGCTGCTGGGATTTTTATTGGAATTGAATTTAATCTGTAAATCAGTTTGGGTAAAATTAACATTCTAATGATATTTAGTCTTCCAATCCATGAAAATGGAATATGCTTCCATTTATTTAAGTCTTCTTCAGTTTATTTTAGAAGTATTTTGCAGTTTTCTGAATACATGTCCTTTATGTCTTTGGTTAAATTTATTCCTAAAATATTTGATTTTTTTAGTTGCTATTATAAATGGAATAATTTTTTTCTGATTTCCTCCTCCGATTGCACACCAGTAGTGAATAGAAATGCTATTGATTTTTGCATATTAATCTTGTATCCCACCACTTTGCTGAACTTGTCTATTAATTCTAGTAGCTTTGTTGTGGATTTTTCAGGATTTTCTAGTTATAGGATCATGTCATCAGCGAAGAGTGAAAGTTTTCCTTCTTCATTTCCTATTTGAGTGCCTTTTATTTCTTTGTCTATCCTGATTGCTCTAGCTAGAACTTTTATCACAATATTGAATAATAATGGTGACAGTGGCATCCCTGTCATGTTCCTGATCTCAGCGGGAAAGCATTCAGTTTTTCACCATTGAGTACAATGCAAGCTGTAGGGTTTTCATAAATGCACTTTACCCTATTGATAAAGCTTTGTTCTATTCCTAGTTTTTGGAGTGTTTTTATCAAGAAAAGATGGTGAATTTTGTCAAATGCTTTTTCTGCATCAATCGAGAGGATCATGTAATTTTCCTTCTTCAATTTATCAATGTATTTTAAACTAATTGATTTTCTTGTGTGGAACCGCCCTTGCATACCCATGATAAAACCCACTTGAACTTGGTGCTTAATTCTTTTAATGTGATTTTGGATTCGGTTTGCAAGTATTTTGTTGGGGATTTTTCTATCTATGTTCATTAGAGATATTGGTCTGTAATTTTCTTTTTTCATAGTATCTTTATCTGGTTTTGGTATTATGGTGATCTTGGCTTCATAGAAGAAGTTTGGAAACATTCTTTCCTGTTCAATTTTTTGGAAGAGATTGAGCAAAATCGGTATTAGTTCATCTTTGAATGGTTGTTAGAATTCACCTGCAAAGCCATCTGGTCCTGGGCTTTTCATCTTTGGGAGGTTTTTGATGACTGTTTCAATCTCTTTACTTGTGATTGGATTTTTCAGGTCTTCTGCTTATTCTAAAGTCAGTGTAAGTGGTTCATGTATTTCTAGGAATTTGTCCATCTCATCTACATTTTCTAGTTTTTGGCATACAGTTGTTCATAGTATCATTTTACCATCTTTCTTATTTTTACAGAGTCAGTGGTAAAGTCCCCCATCTCATTTCTGATTTTATTTATTTGTGTCTTTTCTCTTTTTTTGTGTCAGTCTAGCTAAGGGTTTGTCGATTGTGTTGATCTTCTCAAAGAAACAATTTTTGGTTTTGTTGATTCTCTCTATTGATTTTTTGTTCTCAATTTCATTTATTTCTCCTCTCATCTTTACTATTTCTTTCTTTTGGCTTGGTTTGGGATTAGTTTGTTGTTCTTTTTCTCATTCTTTCAGGTGTGCAGTTAGATTATCGATTTTATCTCTTTCTTCATTTTTGTTGTCTGCATTGAAGGCTGTAAATTTCCCTCTCAGCACTGCCTTTGCAGTGCCCCATAGGTTTTGATATGGTATGATCTCGTTTTCATTCGTCTCAAGATATTTGCTTAATTCTTTTGCAATTTCTTCTTTGACCACTGATTTTTTAAGAGCGTATTGTTTAATCTCCATATTTTCATTAATTTCTCCTTTTCCATCCATTATTGATATCCAGTTTCATTCTGTTATATCAGAGAAAGTGTTTTGTATAATTTCAATCTTCTTAAATTTATTGAGACTTGCTTTGTGACCCAAACTATGGTCTAAGAGAAAGATCCATGAGCACTTGAAAAGAATGCATAACCTCTTATTTTGGTGTGCAATGCTCTATAGATGTCTGTTAGGTCTAATTCACTTATAATATTCTACTTCTCTGTTTCTTTATTTATCCTCTATCCAGATGTTCTATTCAGTACTGAAAGTGGTGTATTGAAGTCTCCAACTATTTTTGTAGAGACATCTATTTCTCCCTTCAGGTCTGCCAGTGTATGCCTCATGTATCTTGGGGCACAGAAGTTAGGTGCATAAATATTTAGAATATATTTTTCTTCTTGTTGAATTGCCCTTTTATTAATATATAATGACTTTCTTCATCCCTTATAACAGTTTTGCATTTAAAATCTATTTTGTCCAATATTAGTATCACTACTCCAGCTCTTTTTTTGGTTACTATTTGTGTGGAATATCTTTTTTAAACATTTCAGTTTTAACCAGGTTGTGTCCTTACATTTGAGATGAATCTCTTGTAGACAACATATAGATGGCTTATGTTTTTTAATCCATTTTATCAGTATATTTCTTTCGATTGGGGAGTTCAAGCTATTAACATTCAATGTTATAACTGTATAGGTATTACTTACTTCATCCATTTTGCCCTTGGGTTTCTCCTGTCATATCATCTTATTGTCTATCTTTTCACCATCTAATCCACCCTTTCTAATAATCTTCATTTCTACATTCTTCTCCAAGTTTCTCACCCTTGTTTTTTCCTTTCAGGTTGCAGCACTCCCTTTATTATCTCTTGTAATTCTGCTCTTTTGGTAACATATTTTATCAGTTTTTGTTCGTCTGTGAAGAGTTTGAACTCTCCTTCATTTTTGAAGGACAGCTTTGCCTGATATAGAATTCTTGGCTGGCAGTTTTTCTCTTTTAATGCCTGAAATACATCATACCCCTTTTTTCTCTCCTCCATGGTTTACGATGAGAAGGCACTTAATCTTATTGAATTTCCCTTGTATGTGATATTTTGCTTTTCTCTTGCTGCTTTCAAAATCTTTTCTTTATCTCTGACATTTGCCATTCTGGATAGTAGGTGTCTCTTGGTAGGTCTATTCGTGTTTATTCTGTTTTGGGTCTGTTCTTCTTCTTGGATAGTCACATTTATGTCTTTCATAAGGGTAGGGAAGTTTTCAGTCATTAATTACTCAAATATTCTTTCTTCCCCTCTTCCATTTCCTTCTCCTTTTGGGACACCCATAATGAATATGCTTTTGCGTTTCGCATTGTCATTCAATTCCCTTAGATCCTGTTCCATTTTTTTCCATTCTCTTCTCTTTCTGTTCTGTCTTTTCCAGCTCATATGTTTAGTCTTCAAAATCACTAATTCTGTCTTTGAGTCATTCAAATCTACCCTCAGGTGCCTCTAATGTATTTTTAATCTCATCCATCATGTCTTTCTTTCCCATAAAGTCTGTTACTTTTCTTTGCAGACTTTCAAATTGTTCTTTAGGCTCACCCAGTTTCTTCTTAATATCCTTTATCTCTTTAGACATATTTTCTTTCAATTCTTTAATTAATTTAGGAGAGTTGTGTGATTATCATTCATTAATAGTCTTAAATCTCTTCAGGATATTTGGTTTGTTCCTTTGCCTGGGCCATCTCTTCCTGTTACCTAGTATGGCTTGTAATTTTTTGCTGATGTCTAGCCATCTGATATGTTGGTGAATTTACTCTGATGGCCAATTTATCTCTCTTGCCTATTATTATTTTTTCACAACTCTTCTTTGATATTTGGTTCAACTTATCCTAAGTGTTTAAAATTGCCCAGCATAAGTTATCAAAATCATGCCAGGGCCTCACTATTCCTATCTTTCAAAGTGTTTTATTTTTGTATCAAGAAAGGAGCTGGATTTTGTCAAATGTCTTTTCTGCACCAATAGATATGATTGTGTGATTTTTTTCCCTTGGATTTGCTAATGTTATGTACTACATTAATTCATTTTCTTGTGTGGAACTACCCTTGCATACCCTGGTTAAAACTCACTTGATCATGGTGTATAATTCCATTAATGTTCTGTAGGAATTGATTTGCAAGTATTTTATGGAGTATTTTTGTATTTATATTCATTAGAGATACTGGTCTGTAATTTTATTTTCTTGTAGTATCTTTATCTGGCTTTGGTATTAGGGTGATATTGGCTTCATAGAATGAGTTATTGTTACCTCCTTTTCATTTTTGGTACTTTGTGGGAGGTTTTTGATGATTGATACAATCTCTTAACTTGGGATTGGTTTTCTGAGGTCTTCTAATTCTTCTCATGTAAGTGTGGACACTTTCAGTATTTCTAGGAAGTTGTCCATCTCACCTAAGTTGTCTAATTCATTGGAATACAGTTGTTCATTGTATCTTCTTATGAACTTTCTTATTTCTGTGGGATGACTAGTAATGTCCCAACTTTCATTTATGATTTTATTTATTTGCATTTTCTTTCTTTTTTTTCATTGTCATAATAGCTAAGATTTGTCAATTTTGTTGGTCTTCTTGAAGCAACAGCCTTTAGTTTTGTTGATTCTCTGTATTGATTTTTGTTCTCAATTTCATTTATTTCTGTTCTAATCTTTGTTATTTCTTCCTTCTGCTTATTTCGGGATTAGTTTGTTGTTCTTTGTGTAGTTCCTCCAGGTGTGCAGTTAGGTCTTTGATTTTAGTTCTTTCTTCTATTTAATGTAAACATTTAAGGCTATAAATTTCCCTCTCAGCATTGCCTTTGCTGCATTCCATAGGTTTTAATACATTGTGGTCTCATTTTCATTTGTATTGAGATATTTACAGATTTCTATTGCAATTTCCTCTTTGATAACTTGATTATTTGAGTGTGTTGTTTATCCTCCATATATTTGTGAATTTTCCCTTTTTCCATCTGTGATGGTTAGGCTAATGTGTCAACTTGGTCAGGTAATTGTTTCCAGGTGTTTGTTCCAGCAAGCACTGGGCTAATTGTAATACAAGAGCATTTATGGACTTCAATCACCAGTGAGTTTACAGCGTGGATGGGTGATTACATCTGCATCAATCAGGGAGATTGCATCAGCAATGGGTGACGCTTTTATTCAATCAATTGAATGCCTTAAAAGGGAAAGTGATTTCAACATTCAGAGAGAATTTCCCAGCTCGTCTTTGGACAGCCAACTTCTCCCAGAAACTCATCAGGGACCTTTCATTGGACTTTCATCGGAGCCCCTGGCTTGCAGCCTGCCTGCAGAACCTGGACTTGTGCAGCCCCACGGTCACGTGAGATACTCTTATAAAATCTCATATTATTGACAGATATCTCCTGTTGATTCTGTTTCCTGAGAGAACCCTGACTAATACACCATCCATTATTGATTTCCGGCTTCATTCCATTATGATTAGAAAAAATTGCTTTGTGTAATTTAAATTTATTTAAATTTATTGTGACTTGTCTTGTAACCCAATATGTGGTCTATCATTGAGAAACCATTCATGACCACTTGCAAAGAATGAGTATCTTGCTGTTTTGGAGTGCAATGTTCTATACATGTTTGTTTGTTCTAGTTCATTTATCATATAATTCAATCTCTCTATTTCATTTTTAAACCTCTCTCTAGATGTTCTACCCATTGATAAGAGTGGTGTCTTGTAGTCTCCAACTATTGTACAGACGTCTATTTCTCCCTTCAGTTTTGCCAGAGTTTGCCTTATGTATTTGAGGCACCCTAGTCAGGTGCATAAATATTTATTGTTACTTTTCTTGGTGAATTTTCCCTTTTATTAGTATGTAAATGTCTTTCCTCATCTCTTATAACAATTTTGCATTTAAAATCTTTTCTTTTATTTGTGTAGCTACTCAAGCTCTTTTTTGTTACTGTTCATATGGAATATCTTTTTCCAACCTTTCACTTTCAGTCTATTTGTGTCCTTGCATCTAAGAAGAGTCTTATGTAGGCAGCATATAGATGTCTCATGGTTGTTGTTTTTATCCATTCTGCCAGTCTGTGCCTTTTATTATGGAGTTCAAGCTATTAAATTTCAAAGTTATTACCATAAAGGCATTACTTATTTCGACCATTTTATCCTTTGGATTTCCTATGTCATGTTATTGTCATCTGTTTTATTACCTTTTAGTTATTCTTACTAATAATCTTCCTTTCTACACTCTTCTCCAAGCCTGTCTCTCCTCTCTTTTTCCTTTCAGACTTCAGAAATCCCTTTACTTTTTCCTGTAAAGTAGATCTCTTGGTGATGAAGTCTCTCAGTTTCTGTTTATCTGTGAAAAATTTAAACTCATCCTTATTGTTGAAGGACAATTTTGCCAGATAACGAATTCTTGGCTGACAGCTTTTTTATTTCTGTATCTTAAATATGTTATACTATTGCCTTCTGGACTCATGGTTTCTGATGAGAAATTAAAACTTAGTCTTATTAAGCAGCATTTGTATGTGATGAATTGCTTTTCTCTTGTTGCTTTCAGAATTC
>JAQZBX010067883.1:0-15854 GCA_029593785.1 Cabassous unicinctus
AACAATAAACAGAGTAAAACCAAACAACCACATGGCAAACACTCAAAGAAACCTAAGGAGGTAAAATGTTCCTACAAGGTCCTTGTGTATCCTTGTAACCATTGGCCAATTTGATGTAATTATGAATTCCAAAAATATAATTTGATCATGCTTGTAAACTGATCTGTTAATCTGGGCATGATTAGGTTATGATTAAGGTGTTGAGCACCACCCCTTGGTGGGTGGGGGATCAAATATAAAAGGCATGGTGAGGACAGTTTTGAGAAGCAGTCTCTGAGTAGCAGCTTTGATGTTGGAAAGAAGGCCCCAGGAGAAGTGAAGCGAGTGTTCACCTGATCGCTTACAGCTGACCTTGTGGAGGAAACAGGAGTTAAGCCCGGAGAGAAATGCAGCCTGGGTAAGAGAGGAACCCAAAAAGCCTGAACCCTGGGCAAATGATGGCAGCTGTCTTGTTCCAACATGTGACAATAGATTTGGTAGTGAAGAAACTTATGCATTATGGCCTGGTAACTGTGGACTTCTATCCCAAATAAATACCCTTTATAAAGGCCAACCCATTTTTGGTATTTCACATTAGCACCCCTTTGGCTGACTAATGCAATCCTCTCACTGTGCTTGTGTTTATCAATCAATTTCCCTGCAGGGTTCTATCTGCAGGTTTTGAAGCAGATTTTAGCTACTAAACTACATTAAAAAGAAGAATTCATTTTTCATTTTTCAAAGTGAATTTTCTTTGATGAAATACAAGACCCAATATAAGTCCTCTTCTGGACCACCTCCTTCACCGAGGGGATGCTAACTAGGCTCCTGGAAACTAATCAAGCACTTCCAAGTTCCTGGCTTCCTCAGGGGAGCTGAAGCTCTGATGCTAGTCAGTGCAGAATGAAAAAAATGGCTGATGCCACTCCTGGAGCCGAGCTTCAGTGTCACCGGGCTGCTGGGTAAATCAGGTTTCCTCATCAGATTCACCTCTACCCTCAGCCTGGCACTGCTTCAAGCTGGATTATCTGCTCCCCAAAGCTAAGAGGGGGTCCATGCAGCCAAATCGATGCTAAAGAATCCCCTCTCCATCCTCTGTCAGAACCATCCCTCTCTCGGAGAGAGCTCCCTCTCCCCAGCTTTGTGAGGTTAGGGGCTTATCCCTGGGCAGCTAGGTAAGTCAACTTCCTCAGCATATTTACCCCTCTACTCTGCCGGGTGTTGATTCAATCCATGGTTCCAGGCAGTCAAATCCACAGAAAGGAAATTTCTCTCACCCCTTGTCAGAGCCCTCCCACGCTCAGAGAATGCCCCCTCTCACCAGGCCCTTTCACCCTTTTCCCAGGTGGGAGTCGTGGCTCAAACCGGCTTTTTTTCCCCCTAAAGGTGGGGCTTATCCACCTTTGTTATACACCACAGGCAGGCTAAAAACTCATGAATTGCTACCGATCAGTCCACGCCATCAATCTAAACAGATAGATACCCCAAGCTTTTCATATCATGCACCCTCAGTACAGGCACCCAGGCAAGACACTGTCTCAAACCACTGTAATTAGGGAACTCACAGTGAGTGCCCTCCTAAAATGACACCAACTTGTGTATAAGCATCATCATTATTTTAAAAACAAATCTGTTTTATAGGAACATATTAAACCATTATCTTTTATATTCAATATGTACATTCCTGGGTCCTTGGTATATTAACTGTGGTGTGCATTCATATCTTCAATCATTATTAAACCTTTTCAATAACTCTATAATAATTATAATAAAAAAGAAAAACCAGAAGAATAAAGAAGAAATTATTAACCTGAAATCCATTTCTTGACAGTGACAGACATAGGTGATATTCTGGCTGTCCATTAAAAAACTTTTTTATTATCAGTTTTATTGTTTTGTGATCACATACTATATTATGTGTACAAAGTGAACAATGAATGGGTGATTTAAAGGTGTTTAAAGGGACTTTATTTTAAAATTATGAATAGAAAGGGATATTAGATAGAAAGAAAACGTTAATTTTAAAAGGGAGTGTGGGTAATTCGATAATTCTGAGGAAATCTTTTTTCCAAGATTTCACGATTGTTTACTGAATTTTTAGAAGACTCTGGAATTTGTTTTAAGGAAACCATTTCGGATTTTCTGGTGATACTTAAGCTGTTCTCTAGTGCAGAGACATTGTGATGCAGGAATCCATATATATATACCTGCTCTTATGACATTTTGTGATTTTTTAGAAAGAATTGGAAATAAAATAAAACTCATTCTTACAAAGAAACATAATCCACATATACACAAAAGAAAACCAAGAAATTCAGAGTACAAATAGTTCCCAGCCTCCTAATTACTCCTGTGGCTTATGAAGGATATTGCCAATACCCAGATTAGAAATATGGACTGGTAGGATCCACAAGGTGACAAAGAGTGGGTCAAATATTTACCAGACATCATGGGGAAGAGGAATGGTTAATAAAAGTTAAAGACCTAATCTATCAAGCAGAGTGTACCGACCTCCATTATATGCATGCATGATTATAGTCTTCAACAATGAAAAAACACAAAAGAAAGATCATTTAAGAGAAAAAGTTAATTCCAAAGCTTTATATTTGTTTCTCACCACCCTTTTCTCTTAATATATATTTTTAGTGATGCATATCAGTCATACATGAACATAAATAAACTTGAAGTCTCGAGAAGAAATCACAACCTTTGAAAATAAAGGGGCATAATACTTTACAGGGATCCCATTGCCAGCAGAAACTTGAATTGTGTTTCATTTTTTAAAATGGCCAGAGCATTTCTGGAACAAGAAATGTAACTATTATCCATGGCTCCACATGGGTGTACAATTCCTGGCATCCACACGATTTTTAAAAGAAATCTGTTTCAGTGAGACATATTAAACCAATATCTTTTTTATCCAATATGTACATTCCCTCGCCATTGGTATATTCACAGTGATGTGTATTCATCTCTTCAATCATTATAAAAACCTTTTCAATCGTTCTTTAATAGTTATAATAAATAAGAAAAAAAAGAAGAATAAAAAAGAAATTATTCACCTCTCAATTCATTTGTTGACACTGACATACATATGTGTATTTCTGGCTGTCCCTGAATAACGTTTTTTAACTCTCAGTTTTATTGATATGTGCTCCCATACTACATCCTGTGGACAAAGTGAACAATGAATTGGTTTTTTAAAGGTTTTCAAAGGTTCTTTATTTTAAAGCTTTGAACTGAAATGGTATTAGATTGAAAGAAAATGTTAATTTTAAAAGGGAGTTTAGGTAAAGCGATAATTTAGAGGAGATATATTTCCATGATTTGACTATTGTTTACTGAATGTTTAGAAGGCTCTGGATTTTGTTTAAGGGAAACCATTCCTGATATCTGGGCATCACTGTGCTTTTCTCAAGTACAGAGAGATGTGATGCAGGTATCCTTGTATAAATGCCTGCTCTTATGACATATTGAAATTTTTTAGAAAGCATTGGAAATAAAATCAAACTCATTCTTACAAAGAAACAGAATCCACATATCCACAAATGAAACCCAGGAACTCAGAGTACAATATCTCCCACCTGCCCAATTTCTCCTATGGCTTATGAAGGAACGTGCCAAAAACCCAGATGAGATAAAGGGACTTGTAGGTTCCACAATGTGACAAAGACTGACTCAAATGTTTACAAGATATCATTGGGGAGAGGAATGGTTCATAAAATTCAAAGAATTAATCCTTCAAGCAGAGTGTACTGCCCTCCAATTGTGAACGCATTATTACACCCTCCAACAATGAAAAAACACAAAACAAAGACCACTTTACAGAAATACATAATACCAAAGTTTCATATTTGTCTATCTGCACCCTCTTTCCCTTAATGTATATTTCTAGTGATGCATATCATTCTTACATGAACATACGTAAACTTGAAATGTAGAACATAAACCACAACCTTAGAAAATAAAGGGGCATACCACCTTAGAATGGACCCGCATGCAAATCTCCAGCAGAACCTTGAATTGTGATTCTATTTCAAAAACTGGTCAGAACATTTCTGACACATGACTAATAAGCATTAGACATGGCTCAAATTGGGTGTACAATTCCTGATGACAAAATGATTTTTAAAGCAAATATGTATTATTGAAACATATTAAACCAATATTTTTTTTAATCCAAAGTGTACATTTCCTGGTCCTTGTTATATTCATGTTGGTGTGCATTCATCTCTTCAATCATTATTAAACCTTTTCAGTAGCTCTATAATAATTAAAATTTTTTTTTAATAGAACAGAAAAATAAAGAAGAAATTATTCACCTCTCAATCCAATTGTTGACATTGACATACATAGATTTTTTTTCTGGCTGTACTTGAACAATTGCTTTTTATCTATCAGTTGTACTGATCTGTGATCCCATAGTACATCATGTGGAGAAAGTGAACAATGAATAGCTTTTATAAAGCTGTTGAAAAGCTCTTTATTTTAAAATTATGACCACAAAAGTTATTAGATTTAAAGAAAATGTTAATTTTTAAAGGGAGTTTAGGTAAATTGATAATTCATAGGAGGCCTTTTCTCATGATTCCCTGATTGTTTCCTGAATATTTAGAAGGCTCCTGATTTTGTTTCAAGGAAAGCATTCCTGATTTTCTGGACATCATTTTGCTATTTTATAGAACAGAGAGATTGTGATGGAGGTATCCATATATAATACCTGCTATTATGACCTATTTTAATTTTTTAGAAAGTATTGAACATAAAATCAATCTCATTATTACAAAGAAACAGAATCCACATATCCACTAATGAAAACCCAGAAACTCAGAGTACAAATTGCTCCAAGCATCCAAATTTCTTCTATGGCCTATGAAGGACCTTGCCAACACACAAAAGAGAAAAAGGGTCATATAATGTCCACAAGGTGACAAAGACTGACTCAAATGTTTACAAGATATCATGGGGGAGAGCAATGTTTCATAAAAGTCAAGGATCTAATTCATCAAGAAGATTGTACCACCCTCCATTCTATGCACACGTAATTATAGACTCCAACAATTTAGAAATACAAAAAGAAGAGCACTTTAGAAAAATAGGTAATTCCAAATTTTCATATATTTCTCTCACCACACTCTTTCTCTTAATATATATTTTTCATGATGCATATCAATCATACATGAACATGCATAAACTTGAAGACTAGAGAAGACATCACAGTGTTAGAAAATAAAGGCGCATAACACCTTATAGTGGTCCCATATCCACATCTCCAACAGAAACTTGAATTGTGATTCCTTTTTAAAAATTGGACAGAGCATTTTTGAAACACAACTTTTAACTATTACCCATGGCTCGACTTGGGTGTACAACTCCTGGCATCCCCATGATTTTTACAACAAATCTGTTTTATTGAGACATAATAAACCAATACATTTTATATACAATGTGTTCATTCCTTGGTCCTTGGTATATTCACAGTAGTTTGCATTCACCTCTTCAATCATTATTAAACCTTTCAATAGCAGTATAATGCTTGTAATGAATAAAGTAATACCAGAAATAAATAAGAAATAATTCACCTCTCAATCCATTTTAGAAACTTACATACATAGGTGTTTTTCTGACTATCCTTGAACTTATTTTTATCTACCAGTTTTATTGATATGTGATCCCATAGGTCATCAAGGGGACAATGTAAACAATTAATGGCTTTTAAAAAGTTGTTGAAAAGGGCTTTGTTTTAAAATTATGAATTGAAAAGGATATTAGATTGAAAGAAAATGTAAATTTTAAAAGGGGTTGTAGATAAATCGATAATTCAGAGGAGATCTTTTTCCATGACTTCACGATTGTTTCCTTAATATTTAGAAGGATTTGGATTTTGTTTTAGGGAGACCATTCCTGAATTTCTGGACATTCATTGGGGTGTTCTCTAGGGCAGAGAGATAGTGTTTCAGGTATGCATATATAAATACCTGCTCTGATGATATATTGTAGTTTTTCAGATACTATTGGAAATAAAATCAAACACATTTATACAAAGAAACAAAATCCACATATACACAAATGAAAACCCAGGAGCTCAGAGTACAAATATCGCCCAGCCTCCAAATTTCTCCTCTGGCTTATGAAGGACCTTGCCAAACTCAGAACAGAAAAAGGTATATGTAGGTTCTTCAAGGTGACAAAGAGTGACTCAAATGTTTACAAGATATCATTGGGATAGCAATGGTTCATAAAAGTCAAGGACCTAATCCATAAGGCAGAGTGTACCACCCTCCATTCTATGCACCTGGGAATATAGCCTCCAAAAATGAAGAAACACAAAAGGGAGTCCAGTTTAGTGAAATAGGTAATTCCAAATCATCATATTTGTCTCTCACCAAATTCTTTCTCTTAAAATATATTTTTTAGTTTTGTGTATCAGTCATACATGAACATACATAAGCTTGAAGTCTAGAGCAGAGATCACAACCTTAGAAAATAAAGGGGCATAACATCTTACACTGGTCCCATACACAAATCTCCAGCAGAAACTTGAATTGTGATTCATTTTTAAAATTTGTCCAAAGCATTTCTGAAATATGATTTATAACTATTATCCCTGACTCAACTTGGGTTTACAATTCCTGACATCCAAATGATTTTTTAAAACAAATCTGTTTTATTGAGACATGTTATACCAATATCTTTTTTATACAACGTGTACATTCCCTGGTCCTTGATATATTCACAGTGGTGTGCATTCATCTCTTTAATCCTTATTAAATATTTTCAACAGCTGTATAATAATTATAATAAATTAAAAAATCAAAAGTATGAAAAAAAGTTATTCTCCTCTCAATCAATTTCTTGACACTGATATACATAGTTGTTTCTCTGGCTGTCCTTGAACAACTTTTTTGTTTATCTCTCAGTTTTATTTATAGCTGATCCCATACTACATCATGTGGATAAAGTGAACAATGAATGACTTTTTTTAAAGTTCTTGAAAAAGTCTTTATTTTAAAATTTTGAACTTTAATGCGTATTAGATTGAAAGAAAATGTTAATTCTAAAAGGGAGTGTGGGTAAATCTATAATTCAGAGAATAAATTTTTCCATGATTTCATGATTGTTTCCTGAATGTTTGGAATGCTCCAGATTTTGTTTCAAGGAAACATCCTGATTTTCTGGACACCATGGATCTATTCTCCAGTGTAGAGAGCTTGTGATGCACATATCCATATATAAATACCTGCTCTTATGACATATTGTAATTTTTTGAAAGGATTGGAAATAAAATCAAACTCATTCTAACAAAGAAACAGAATTAGCATATACACAAATGAAAACCCTGGAACTCCATAGTACAAAGAGTTCCCAGCTCCAAATTTTTCCTATGGCTTATGAAGGACCTTTTCAAGACCCAGAAGAGAAAAAGGGACTTGTCGGGTCCACAAGGTGACAATGAATAACCCAAATGTTTACAAGATATCATGGGGGATAAGAACGGTTCATAAAATTCAAGGAACTAATCCATTCAGCATAGTGTACAGCCCTCCATTCTATGCATGCATGATTACAACCTACAACAATTAAGAAACACAAAAGGAAGACATCTTTAGAGAAACAGGTAATTGCAAAGCTTCATATTTTTCTCTCCCCACTATCTTTCTCTTAAGATATATTTTTTTGTTATGTGTATCCATCATACACGAACATACATAAACTAGAAGTCTAGAGAAGAAATCTAAACCTTAGAAAATAGAGGGGCATAACACTTACAGTTGTCCCATCTCCAGCAGAAAATTGAATTGTGATTCATTTTCAAAAATTGGCCAGAGTGTTTCTGAAACACGACTAATAACAATTAACCATGGCTCTACCTGGGTGTACAATTGATGAAACATGACTAATAAGTATTAACGATTGCCTAAATTGTCTTTACAATTCCTGACATCCCCACAATTTTAAAACACATCTATTTTATTGTGACATATTAAATCAATATCTTTTAAAATCAATGTTACATTCCCTGGTCCCTGGTATATTCAGAGTGTTCTGCATACATCCCTTCAATCATTATTAAACCTCTTCAATAACTCTATAATATTTATAATAAACAAAGAAATACCAGAAGATTAAAGAAGAAATTATTCACCTCTGAATGCAATCCTTAAGACTGACATACATAGATGTTTTTCTGTCTGTCCTTGTATAACTTTTTGTGTTTTATTATCAGTTTTATTAATATGTGATCCCATAGTACATCATGTAGAAAAAGTGTAAAATGAATGGCTTTTTTAAAGCTGTTGAAGATGTCTTCATTTTAAAATTATGGACTGAAACGGATTTAAGACTGACAGAAAATATTAATTTTAAATGTGACTGTAGGAAAATCGATAATTCTGAGGAGAACTTTTTCCATGACTTCACGATTTTTACTGAATATTTAGAAGGCTCCAGATTTTGTTTCAAGGAAACCATTCCTGACTTCTGGATATAATTGGGCAGTTCTCAAGTGCAGAGTGATTGTGATGCAGGTATCCAGGTATATAAATACCTGCTCTTATGACATATTGTAATTTTTCAGAAAGTGTTGGTAATAAAATCATACTCATTCTTACAAAGAAACAGAATCCACATATAGATAAGGGAAAACCTGGGAAAACAGAGTACAAATAGCTCCCAGCCTCCAAATTTCTCCTATGGGTTATGAAGGGCATTGCCAACACCCAGAAGAGAAAAAGGGACTTTTAGGGTCAATAAGGTGACAAAGAGTGACTCAAATGTTTACAAAATATCAAGGGGGAAAAGGAATAGTTCATAAAAGTTAAGGACCTAATGCATCAAGCAGAGTGTATCGCCCTGCATTCTATGCACTGTTGATTATAGCCTCCAACAATGAAGAAACACAAAAGGAGGACCAATTTAGAGAAATTCCAAAGCTTCCTATTTGTCTCTCACCACTGTCTTTCTCTTAATATATATTTTAGTGATGCATATCAATCATACATGAACACACATGAAAGTGAAGTCAAGAGCATAAATCATTACCTTAGAGAAAATACAGTGGCATAACACATTAGAGTGGTCCTATCTCCTGTTGAAATTAAATTGTGATTCACTTTTAAAAATTGCCAAGGGCATCTTTGAAAAATGACTAATGATTATATTCCATGGTTCAACTTGATGAACAATTCCTGACATCCCAACGATTTTTAAAACAAATCTGTTTTATTGAGAAATATTATAACATTTTTTTTTTATCCAATGTGTACATTACCTGGTCCTTGGTATATTCACAGTGGTGTGCATTCATCTCTTCAATCATTATAAAACATTTTCAATATATCTATAATTATTATAACAAATAAAGAAAAACCTGAAGAATAAAGAAGATATTATTCACCTCTCAGTCCATTGTTGACACCGACATACAGAGGTGTTTTTCTGGCTGTCCTTGAACAACTTATTTTATCTATCAATTTAATAGATATGTGATCCCATATTACATCATGTCAAAAAAGTAAACATTTAATGACTACTTTAAAGCTGTTTAAAATGTCTGTTTTTAAAAATTATGGACTTAAGCCAGTATTAGATTGAAAGAATATTTTAGTTTTAAAAGAGAGATTAGGTTAAATTGATAATTCAGGGGAGATCTTTTTCCACGATTTCATGATTGTTTACTGAATGTTTAGAAGGTTCTAGATATTGTTTCAAGGAGACCATTTCTGATTTTCTGGACATCATTGGGCTGTTTTCGATTGCAGAGATATTGTGATGCAGGAATCCATATATAAATACCTGCTCTTATGACATATTGTAATTTTTTTGGAAAATTGGAAATAAAATCAAACTCATTCTTACAAAGAAATACAATTCATATATACACAAATGAAAACCCAGGAGCTCAGAATACAAATAGGTCCCAGACCCCAAAATTCTCCTATGGCTAAACAAGGACCTTGCCAACACCCAGAAGTGACAAAGGGACTCATAGGGTCCACAAGGACAGAAAGAGCGACACAAATGTTACAAGATATCATTGGGGAGAGGAATGGTTCATAAAACTCAAGGACCTAATCCATCAAAGAGAGTGTACCACTCACCACTCTATGCATGCGTGATTAACCCTCCAACAATGATGACACACAAAAATAAGAGTACTTTTGAGAAATAGATTATTTCAAAGTTTCCTATTTGTCTCTCACCACCTTCTTTCTCTTAATATATATTTTTAGTGATGCATATCATTCATGCATGAATATACATAAACTTGATGTCTAGAGCAAAATCACAGCTTTCGAAAATAAAGGGGCATAATATCTTACAATGGTCCCATCTCCAGCAGAAACTTGAATTGTGATTCATTTTTAAAAAGTGACCAGAGCATTTCGGAAACACGACTAATAACTATTATCCATATCTGAACTTGGTTGTACTATTCCTGACAACTCCATGATTTTTTATACAAATCTGTTTTATTTAAACAAATTAACCAATCCTTTTTTTATCCAATGCATACATTCCCTGCTCCTTGGTATATTCACAGTGGTGTGCATTCATCTCTTCAATCATGATTAAACCTTTTCAATAGCTCTATAATAATTGTAATGAATATAGAAATACCAGAAGAATAAATAAGAAATTATCTACCTCTCAATCCATTTGTTGAAGCTGACATACATAGGTGTTTTTTTGGCAGTCCTTGACGATTTTTTTGTTTATCTCTCAGTTTTATTGATATGTGATCCCATACTACAGCATGTGGATAAAGTGAATAATGAATGGCTTTTTTAATGCTGTTGAAAGGGTCTTTATTTTAAAAGTATGAACTGAAATGGATTTTAGATTGATATAAAATGTTAATTCTAAAAAGGAGTGTAGGTAAATCGATAATTCTTAAGAGATCATTTTCAATGAATTCACGATTGTTTACAGAATGTTTAGAATGCTCCAAATTTTGTTTCGAGGAAACCATTCCTGATTTTTTGGATATCATTGTAGTGTCCTTGAGTGCCAAGAGATTGTGAGGCAGGAATCCATATATAAATAACTGCTCTCATGAAATATTGTAATTTTTTTAATAAAGTATTGGTAATAAATTCAAACTCATATTAACAAAGAAACTGAAGCCACGTATACACAAATGGAAACCCAGGATCTCAGTGTACAAATAACTCCCAGGCTCCAAATTTCTCCTAAGGTTTATCAAGTACCTTGCCAACACCAAGAAGAGAAAAAGGGATATGTAGTGTCCAGAAGGTGACAAAGAGTGACTCAAATGTTTACAAGATAACATGGGGGATAGGAATGGCTCATAAAAGTCAAAGACCTAATCCACCAACCAGAGTGTACCATCCTGCATTGTATGCACATATGATTATAGTCTCCAAAAATGCAGAAACACAAAAGAGGATGTCTATAGACATGTCTATTTCTCTTTAGAGAACTAGGTAATTCCAAAGCTTAATATTTGTCTCTAACCACCCTATTTCTCTTAATATATATATTTTAGTGCTGCATATCTATCACACAGGAACATACATAAAGTTGAAATCTAGAGCAGAAAACACGACTTTAGAAAATACAGGGGCATAACACCTCACCATGGTCCCATGTCCAACAGAAACTTGAAATGTGATTCATTTTTAAAAATGCGCCAGAGCATTCATGAAAAATTACTAATAAGTATTATCCATGGCTCAACTTGGGTGTACAATTCCTGACATTCCCCCAAGTTTTAAAAAAATATTTTTATTCAGACATCTTAACCAATAAATTTTTAATCCAATTTGTTCTTTCCTTTGTCCTTGGTATTTTCACAGTGGGGTGCATTCATCTCTTCAATCATTATTAAACCTTTTAAATATTTCTGTATTAATTATAATAAATAAAGAAAACCCAGAAGAATAAAGAAGAAATTATTCATCTCTCAATCCATTTGTTGACACTGACAGACATAGGTGTTTTCCTGGCTGGCCATGAACAATATTTTCTTTTTATCTCTCAGTTTTATTGATATATGATCCCATACTACATCATGTGGAGAAAGTGAACAATGAATGGATTCCCTAAAGCTGCTGAAAAGGTCTTTCTTTTCAAATTAGGAACTGAAATGGATATTAGATTGAAAGAAAATATTAATTTTAAATGGTGAGCTGGTAAATCAATAATTCAGAAATCTTTTTCCATGATTTAATGATTGTTATTGAATGATTAGAAGGATAAGGATTTTTTTTTTCAAGGAAACCATTCTTGATTTTCTGGACATCATTGAGCTGTTCTCGAGTGCAGAGAGGTTGTGATGCTGGTTTCCATATATAAATACCTACTATTATGACATAGAGTAAATTTTTAGAAACTATTGGAAATAAAATCAAACTCATTCTTACAAAAAGAAAGCATCCACATATACAAAAATCAAAACTGAGGAACTCCAAGTACAAAGAGCTCCCATCCTCCAAATTTCTCCTATGGCTTATAAAGGACCTTGCCAATACCCAGAAGTGAAAAAGGGACTCACAGAGTCCACATGTTGACAAAGAGTGACTCAAAGATTTACAAGATATCATGGGGGAGAGGAATAGTTCATAAAAGTAAGGACCTAATCCATCATGCATAATGTTCCAACGTCCATGGTATGCACACATGATTATAGCCTCTAACAATGAAGAAATGCAAAAGGAAGACCACTTTTGAGAAACAGGTAATTCCAAAGCTTCATATTTGGCTCTCAACACCCTCTTTCCATTAATATATATTTTTAATAATGCATATCAGTCATACATGAACATATATAATCTTGAAGGCTAGAGCAGAATTCATGACCTTAGAAAATAAAGGGGTGTAACACCTACATGTGGTACCATCTCCATCAGAAACCATGATTGTGATTCATTTGAAAAAGTTTGCCAAAGCATTTCTGAAACACGAATATTTACTATTACCCATGGCTCAACTTGGGTGTACAATTCCTGACATCATGATGATTTTTTAAAATATCTATGATTTTGAGACATATTAAAGCAATATATTTGTATCAAATAAGTACATTCCCTGGCGTTTGGTATATTCACAATTGTGTGCACTCATCTCTTCAATCATTATTTAACCTTTTCAGTAACTCTGTAATAATTATAATAAAGAAAGAAAAACCAGAAGAATAAAGAAGAAATGATACACCTCTCAATCCATTTGTTCATACTGACATACACAGGTGTTTTACTGGCTGTTCCACAACAAATTTTTTGTTTATCTATCGGTTTTCTTGATATGTGATCCCATACTACATCATGTGGACAAACTGAACAATGAATGACTTTTTTAAAAAGCTGTTGAAAAGGTTTTTATTTTAAAATTATGAACTTAAACAGATAGTAGAAGGAAATAAAATGTTAATTTTAAAAGTTAGTGCAGTTAAATTGATAATTCTGAGGCGATCTTTTTCCATGATTTCATGATTGTTATTGAATGTTTAGAAATCTCTGGAATTTGTTTCAAGGAAACCATTCTTGATTTTCTGGAAACACTTAGGCTGATCTCGAGTTTAGAGAGATTTTGTAATGCAGGTATCCATATATAAATACCTGCTCTTATAATATTTTGTAATTTTTTAAAGTATTGGAAATAAAATCAAACTCATTCTTACAAAGAAACAAAATCCACTTATACACAAATGAAAACCAAGGTACTCAAAGAATAAATAGCTCCTAGCCTCCATATTTCTCCTATGGCCCATGAAGGCTATTATTAACAACCAGAAGAGAAAAAGGGACTGGTAGTGTCCACAAGGTGACAAAGAGTAAATGAAATATTTACAAGGTATCATGGGAGAGAATAACAGTTCATAAAAGTCAACGACCAAATCCATCAAGCAGCGTGTACCGCCCTCCATTCTATGCACATGTTATTATACCTCCAACAATGAAGAAAAGAAGGAGACCACTTAAGAGAAATAGATAATTCCAAAGCTTCGTATTAGTCCCTCACCAAACTCTTTCTTTTAAAAAAATATTTTTAGTGATGCATATCAATCATTCAGGAAGATACAGAAACCTGAAATCTAGAACAGAAATCACAAATTTAGAAAAAAAGGGCATTACACCTTACAGTGTTCCCATACACACATCTCAAGCAGAAGCTTGTATTCTGATTCATTTTTAAAAATTGGCTACAGCATTTTTGAAACACGACTAATAACTATTATCCATGGCTCAAATTGGGTATACGATTCCTGACATCCCATGAATTTTTAGACAAATCTGTTTTATTGAGACTTATTAAACCAATATATGTTTTATCCAAAGTGTACATTCCCTGGTCCTTTGTATATTCACAGTGGTGTGCATTCATATCTTCAATCATTCTTAAAACTTTTTGATAGATCTATAATAATTATAATAATAAAACAAATATCAGAAGAATAAAGTAGAAATTATTCACCTCTCAATCCATTGATGTTGGTGACATACATAGGGGTTTTTCTGGGTGTCTTTGATCAGCTTCTTATGATTATCACTCAGTTTTATTGATATGTGATCCCATACAGCATCATGTGAATAAAGTGAACAATGAATGGATTTATTTAAAGCTATTGAAAAAGTCTTTTTTTTAAATTATTAAGTGAAAAGGATATTAAATTGAAAGAAACTGTTAATTTTTAAAGGGGATGTATGTAAATCGATAATTCATAGGAGAACATTTCCACAATTTTATGATTGTTTACTGAATGTATAGAAGGCTCCAGATTTTGTTGCAAGGAAATCATTCATGATTTTCTGGACATCACTGTGCTGTTCTCGAGTGCAGAGCAATTGGGATGCAGGTATCCATATATGAATACCAGCTCTTATGACATATTGTAATTTTTTAGAAAGTATAGGAAATAACATCCAGCTCTTTCTTACAAAGAAACAGAATCAACATATAAAAAATGAAAACCCAGGAACTCAGAGAACAAATAGCTCCCAACGTCCAAATTTCTCCTAAGGCCCATGAAGGACATTGCCAACACCCAGACGAGAAAAAGGGCCTGGTAAGTTCCACAAGGTGACAAAGAGAGACTAAAATATTTACAAGATATCATGGGGGAGAAGAATTGCTCATAAAGTCAAGGACCTAATCCATCAAGCAGAATATATTGCCCTCCAATCTATGCACACGTGATTATAGCCTCCAACAATAAATAAACACAAAAGGAGACCACTTTAAAGAAATAGGTAATAGCAAAGTTTCATATTTATCCCTCAACACACTCTTTCTCTGAATATATATATTTTTGTGATGTATATCAATCTTTCCTGAAAATTCATAAACTTGAAATGTACAGCAGAAATCACCTCCTTAGAAAATAAAAGAGCATAAAATCTGAGCATGATCCCATACACACATCTCAACCAGAAATTTGTATTCTGATTCATTTTTAAAAATTGGCCAAAGCATTTCCAAAATACTGCTATAAACTATTGTCCATGGCTCAACTTGGGAGTACAATTCCTGACATCTCCACGATTTTTAAATCAAATCTGTTTTATTAAGATATATTAAATCAATATCTTGTCTATTCAATGTGTACATTACCTGGTCCTTGTTTTTTTCCCAGTGCTGTGCATTCATCACTTCAATCATTATTAAACCTTTTATATAGCTCTATATTAATTATAATAAATAAAGAAATACCAGAAGAATAAAGAAGAAATTATTCACCTTTCAATCCATTTGTTTACACTGACCTACATAGCTGTATTTCTTGCTGTCCTTGAACAACTTTTTTTGTTCATCTATCACTTTTTTTGATATGTGATCCCATACTATATCATGTAGACAAAGTGAACAATGAATGGCTATTTTAAACCTGTTGAAAAGGTTTTTTTTTTTTTAAT